>SGJC01001286.1:0-16078 GCA_009887335.1 Henneguya salminicola
TTGTATATTTTTGGTCAAAACAAAATATTTATGCAAAACTGTTTAAAAAATAAGTTGAGTTTAACCATAGTATGAGGGGAGCCATGCATCAATTTATCTTCCTTTTGATATATTGAATCAACACTGAAATCTATGGCATTTTATATTGTGATATTTATTTATATATTTTAATCAAATAATCAATCATAAATTGGTAAAAAAATTGAACGATTACTGTCTAAATATTGGAAATATAATGAATTAAAGTTATTTAAATATTCAGTACATTTATTTTTTGCTAGAGTAAATTTAATTATAGTTAAGAAGTATAAATGTTAAGTTAAGTTGATAAACGAGAATTAAATTTTGTGAAAACTAAGTTTTTTATATTTTGCAGAGGAATGTAAAATATATTCTGAAAACAAAATACAAATTTTAGTTCAAACTAATAAAACTCTGATTGTAAAAAATATATAAATTACACCATCTGCGCTCCTAAACATTATTCCAAAAGGAGGTTGTAGTTCCATGTAAAAACATATGAAGAGCCTTGTCTTATTATATATCGAACTTGGCATGCGTAAAAAGGGCATTTTCAACGAAACCAGTATTTTATTCCGATCTTAGCGAAATGTATTTTGAAAATCAAGAGGTAAAATTTTCAAGACAAAGTCAAGGCTAAAAAAGAGAAAACGAGATAGCAAAAAATATTCTCAAAGCGACTTGAGATTTATATAGTCTATGAGAAAACGTGGACTGTATATTATACGAAGAAAGGTCAAGGGGGTAAAAAAAAAGTCCCGTAGCGTAGCAATAACGTAAAATATTGCGGACATAAATATGATGAGACAAGTTATTTATTTTATTCTCACATAAGTGAATTAATCATTTGTTCCAACCTCAGAGCGAGTCTACCTACAATATTATAAGACAAAATCGTCTTACGGGTAAACCTTACAATACATTCAAGGAATTATTAAGCGTTCTTTTGAAACTCAAAAAAATGGCGGAAATGTAATCAGAACAAAACATGATTGTTAAAAGATCTTAAGTAAATAATTATTGAAAAAACTAAGCAAGCAAATGTATTTCTCATTGTTAATTAGCTTCGGAGAATGAGAATCACTAAATAATAAAGTAAAGAGTTTTCCAGAAGATGATAATTCAGCCTTTTTTGAACCTCCTGAAATAAAATATGAAACCAGCGAAAAGGAAATATCTATAAAAGGAGAATGTGAACCGAGTTCGCATTCTTTTTTTAATAACACATCTTTTCGTTGTTGCATTAAATTCAAAACGACTACATGTTAATGCTACGTATAAATGGAATTGATAAGGCTTCCCTGCTGTTATTGTCTAAAACTTTGATGAGAACAGAAAATTTCGTGCGTTTATGCTCTCAGTTTGAAATGTAAAAGAAATGAGTGTTTGAATTCATGTTCGAGATGCTTAATAGTTACGTAAAAAGAGTAAAAAATATTGAATTTTCAATTTTAAGTTGGATTGCTGGCAGCTCGGCTTGCTTTGAAAAAATATACAGAAATGATAGAATGGGCATGTGTTTGGTACAGATTTACTGGAGCATTCGGATAAGAGTATAATCTGTTCAAATGAATTATTAAAAGGCATATGTCAGCTATAGTTATGGGAATCTGAGAGAGCAATAAATCAGCCTCAAAAGTATTTTTTGCAAAAATAAAGAGAGGAAGAATCTTTAACTATATTTTTTAATGCTAGTTGTTGGGCACGAGTACAGAAGAATACGCTGGTTATAGTTAACAAACACTGGTTGACAAATATGCCTTAGAAGCAACAACCTGTGATATAAAAGATCAATTCTCTTTGCCTAAAAGACTTCTTGAACAAGATTTAACAATCCACGTAGAATCAATTGCTTTGAATTGATCAAAAGGCCGACATTCCTATTATACGGAGGTAATCGTTGTGTTTTCATAGTCAAGAATGGAATTTAAAAAGGGGATCTGCCCCATACAACTTTGCAAAATTACAAAATAAAACAATATAAATGTTATCTAGGGAACCCGATTTAATCGATTATTGGGACCAGTTTGTGAAATTTTTAGATTTAAAAGAGCGTTAATCAAAAAATAGAACAAGAATAAATAGAAATAATTTTATAAAATTAAACAGACGCAGTTTCAAATGTTAACGATTTGCATTTCAAAACGGTGTGGCAGTTTGGAAAAGCAGAATTTGCAATTTTCAAATTTATTTTAAAGGAAATGCGTCAAGCTATTCAATGAAATACAAATTCGACTTAAATATATTAAAAGCCCACCCGCCCCCACCCTAATTCCACCCCTCCTTCACGAAGAACATCCCTATTGAGGAAAAAAAGACTTAATCCCTAAAACCGACCAAAGTACTGATCAAACAATGAATTTGATCATTGTATAGTTTTATCTATACAAACATTTCTTCATTATATTTATGTCAAATCATCTCACTTAAAACAAAAATATTTATTACTTAGAACAAATTAACAGACCGAAAAAATAGGGGCCAAATTAAAACAACTAAAACTAAACAAATTAGGGCTAAAACCTAACCATAGATCATATAACAAAATACACCGAAAATGCAAGAATGGGTGTAAAAAGCAATGCAGATATATTAACTGGAAAAGGAAGCCAAAAATATTGATAAGTTAGCTAAAAGTAGCGTTTATTCACTTTCCTTATCTTTCGCCACACTGGGGGATTCGAATTAGGTTTGACGAATCAAAACGAATTTATTTATTGCTTAGAAAAAAATTTTATTGAAACGTCCATTATTTTAGTTTTCCTTTTTACAACATTCAAATTTTTAAATAATCTTAACACCATCTCATGCGCCAGGCATATACCAAAGCCTGTAGAGTATCCTTATTAACATACAGCAAATAGACTATTTTATATGTTGATTTATAAGAATCTGAAATTTAATTGTTGAAGTATTTTCATAATATGCTGTTTCGTTTTACGAATCTTATTTGTCATTATAGATAATATTTTCATTCAAAAGATAAAATATTGCATCATCCCTAAGGGCAAACCTTCTTTTATACTTAAAATCGTGGTTCTCTTTTACATATTCTGCAATATTAATAAATTCTTCCTCCCCTACTTTGTTGATAAAATTCTCATACTCTTTGAATTCATCCCAGCAGCGATCAACTAACCCATTACACCCATCAAGCATCTTTATTGTCATTGGCATTTTAAATTTCGTGTTTGTCAACCGATTTATCTCAAGTTTCTACTTTTATGTTTGATGATTCATTTAATATTTTAGTATTTTCATAAAAATTAAAAAATTTTTTTTTTTATTTAATGCAAAATACTACCCCAGACTGCTTTTATAAGTGTAATATCACACACTTCTTCATTTTTATAAGTTTTCAAAATACGTTCACTTAATTATTTTTTTTATAAATATACCTTAAATGCAATTATTGAACCAATATCAAGTGGCTGCAAAAAAAAAGACGTTCCATTTTGAGGTAAATATAATATATTCACAAGCTAAGGATTTTTTAAA
This sequence comes from Henneguya salminicola, assembly GCA_009887335.1. Lineage (NCBI taxonomy): Eukaryota > Metazoa > Cnidaria > Myxozoa > Bivalvulida > Myxobolidae > Henneguya > Henneguya salminicola. Next base: position 3,520 of record SGJC01001286.1, read on the forward strand.
TTTATACGTGAAGGGGTTATACTAAGGTCGAGAATAGACATTTTCTGCCCCCTCATATAAGTATAAATTTAATCATTTATGAAACGAATAAAATATTGCCTGTTAATAATTTTTTTATTAAAAACACTATCGAGATGCGAACTTGTTTTAAGATATTTAATGAAACAGATTTTTGAGATTTACCAATCTCGATTAATTTAGGCTTAACAAGCCCATTGGCATTTATAGAAAAGACCAATGTTACATTGCTCGACCATTCTTTAACATTAATCCCTGTATTTTTAACTCCACGGTTTTGTTATCCCTGGGTTTATAACATAGCCCAAATTCATCCGATTGTACATCTCTTTTTTTACTGCAAAATTTAAGCTATATTTTATATTACATTCTCTTCATTTTTGGATTTTCTTAATTTTAACAGTGGGCACTTCCCGTGCATTCCTCTCAACTAAATATATAACTAATTTTTGAAATTATTAATCCAGCCATAAGAATATTTGTATAATTTTTCAACACTAAACTTTTCCAACACAATTTGGTTCCTTTCTTATAATTGAATTGTTATATTTGCGGTTCTAACTGAGTTTAATCCATAATTTCAAAATCTCATAATAATTTCTGAATGTGCTCCGTTTTTTTGCATAAACTACAAGTATCCACTCATCAATCGATTAACTCAAGCGTTCTTTTTTTTTAAATAACACAATATTCGTTAATATATTTTAATTACTAGTTTGTTGATAAATATATTGCTGAGATCGTTTTGGGTTTTATTTTTATTTTCGCCTGTTCTTTTATGGCGAAAGATACAGGATTGACTTATTAGGATATCCTGTTAACCAAGATGTAACTCCCAGTTAATAGTTAACAAAAATAGGGCCTGGTTAACCGGTTATAGATTAATCGGTCTTCCAATCTCTATATGCAATTCTTAATTTAATCTCAACTAAAAGGAACAGGATCATATACCGTTACTTGCCTTACAAACTTGACCAACCCTCCTGATAAGAAAATCGCGTTACAAATATAGTGGAGAGCAGGCGAATTAGCTAAAATGGTTCTCAAATAGAATTTGAAAGATGTAACTTTAAACGGAACTAGAATGGGTGAAAATTTATACTTATCATAAAGGGTCTAAGCAGTTTTCAACAACTTATTAAATTAGGAAAAAAACATCCCTTTTTTATTGACATTAAGCCATAATTAGCCTATGAAATTAATTTCCTTTTTTTCTTTTCACATAAATTATCTAGGTTTTTTTTTGACTTAACAGAATTTTATGTTTTTTTTAATACCATCAATTACATGGATGAAAAATATTTGAAATTTTAGCTTTGATAGAAAATGTTAAAAATCTATCGCCATTTTTAATCCCAGCGTTTGCATACGCAATTATAAAAAGTTGTATTTGTAAGATAACCTCTGAGAAGTAAAATAATAAAATATAATAATTTGAAATTATTAATTCAGAATTTGTGTTAATACACAACAAATATTTAATTTGCGGTCTGTTTACGGCGCCTACAGTTTATGCAAACCGCGTGCATTTCGTAACATGATGAGTTTAACAGCGTATGTATGATATACATGAGATTATTATTTCTTGATTACTAATATTTAATTACAATGATGAATAATTAACCATCTTTCGATTGAATAAGATGAAAATTAATTTATTTTCTGATGTAACAACTATGAATTCATATAAATTTTTCTTTTATTAATTAAAATTTTTCATTCGATCGAAGTTGTTTAGATTTTAAACCCAACATAAAGAATGTAGGAATCATAGAATGCCTCTTAGTTTCGGATACGTACTGTGTTTTTTGAAATGTCAATTAATAGATTTAATAATTTAAGAAGGGGGTCTTAACCTTTTATCCACATGGATAAGCGACAATAGCAGAAATGCACCGTGTATCTTGTTATAGTTTTCATAACTCCCCCCCCCCACAACTTCACTAATACTAATATATTAAGTATTACAGGATTCGTGCGCATTTTTTCTTGCGGGTTAAAGTCCTAGGAGCTCAAAGCTACAAAGTGTAAGATTAGCGCCAAAAATTGCTGAAATGTAGTGCGCAGTCTCAACATATTGTAGTATCCAAATGTTTAAACTGTTCCATTATTTTTTATTTGAGATATTTTTGAACTCAATCCATATTAACTTTCGTGTGTTTTATCTATGAAACGAATTTCGGGGTTTTGACGAATTTGTCTTTTGTGCTCTTGATAATATTTGAACTCAGATTTAATCACTTCAATCAAATTGGCAAGGTTTGGATATGCATTCGAAAAAGTATCGTTTCCGCGGCGAATATATCTTTCTAAGGCATTATTTTTCCTGTTTGTCCCATCGTCGTTGTTTAATAAAAACTCTTTCCATAACTTAGATTCATATTTTTTAACCATATTTATTGTAAAAGTATGATCAAAAGTGTTATTAATATTTGCGAAAATTTTAATGTATTCAATTCCCTTGAGTATTTCCCTCCGAGTGTCGAATTACTGTCAAAAGTACACTTTTATTCGAGATGATATCGATAGTATTACCTCGAACATAAATATTTTTAGCTTCTTGATAATTGACTGTTTTAGCTTAAAGCAACACCCATGTGATTTTCTATTTGAAACTAATTTTTAATTGATTTTATTAAGGCCATTCAAAAACATAGAGTTATCTTTTTTGGCATCCAATTATACTCCAGAAGAACTCAAATTTCGTGTAAGAATCGTAAAAAACGTATATTCATTTTCTCTTGCACCTAAAGCATCGACACAGGAGTGATAAAGATCTGTTGGGTTATTCTTAGTCCATGGGGCTCTACGTTGAGGAAAGGGTGCTAGACTAGATCTAAAATAACATCCATACAAGTATGTGCATATTATATTTCAAAAGAGAATGACGCTCATTAGATGCCACAGCATGATTTGGTGATATTCACCATGAATTATTTTAAATAGACTGTCTGCGTAGAAAAGGTTGATCAGCTACTGTTCTTAGTCGTTCAGCGGTATCTGCTGGAATAAAATTTGAATTGATGGGTTGTCTATTTTTTCTAATCTTGGTGTATTATAAATTTATTTGTGCAATATGATATGGAGTATCACTAAAAATATTTTTAAGATCAACAATTAAATCATGATAAATTTTATGCAGATATTTTGTTAACGTGCTGGAATTTCCATCAATAAATTGCAGATATATTTCTCAGGTGATATTTCAATTTTAACTATTTCACTTTTGATTCTTGAAATATTTTGACATGTATGAATTCTGTGAATTACATTATTGCCACTAGACCCTAAGCCTTGCTCTATCATTTTTCTTACCTATTTTTCTTCACACCTAATACTTTTTAGTCGAAGTAATTATATTTATCTGGTATGAATATTCATTGAAAACTAAATGAGATTTAATTTTTTAAGGAAAGATTCTGCTCACTATATTTTGCACGATTTCTGACGAATTATTCACATTACCAAAATTTTAAATGAAATAGAATTAAAACTAAATTAGGGTTATAAAAAATTGAAATTATTAATTTTCTTAACTATTTTCCCACAAAAAAGATCCTACCAATTAGTCATACCTGAGACATCTTTTTACATAAAAATACCGAATTTTTGAAATGATTTCAAGTTTAAGCAAAAACATAAACTTTGATTTTATTCTCCAAAAACGTTTGTAAAAATTCTTAAAATCAAATAACATTTAAGCCAGTTTAAAATTTTGTTCAAAGGGGCCGTTAAAAATATATAAAACCCCGAATAATGAAAAATTACAATTAAAAAATAAGAATATTATTTTAGGTTGCAATAATTTTCTTTCATATTAAAACCCGTTCACATGTATCAAACATACATGATCTCTAACCATGTTGTTGTTTCCTCCTGCACTTACTTCATTATTGCCTCAAAACTTCTTCACTGCGTTTAATGTCCCAAAATATATAAAAACTGCATTTTATTTATATGGTTAACTTGGTAGAGCTTAAAAATACGTTAAACGTCATTGTACGGCGTAAAAGCCAAAAATTAAGCTTTCTGACATGCCTGGATAAAGGTAAAATCTTTAAAATTTTTAAGCCAACGAAAGCATTAAAAAAAAGGCAAAGCGAGCAGCAAAAACAGAACCAACCCATCCTACTCACGTTTTTCTTAGTCATTTAATATACTAAAATCTCTGCGTGTTTTAAAATACTTATTCTAAAATTTTTGCGTGATTCTCGGTTATGCCGAATAAGATTTCAAACAAATCTTGCGCCCTCGGATATTTCGAGATTTTGTTACAAACAAGAGCGTTTCTCTGCTGTTATTAGCATCCACTAATCGTGCATAGAAAATTAAATGAGCACCCTTATCCTTGTTCATACTCCCATCGTAATGCAACAGTGAAACAGTCGCTTTTATTTTTCTAATTAACTGATCATAAGGATTCGCCATGTGTAGGATTTTTAGATTAATAGTAATTTTTACAAAAGACGCCATTTAAAGCAGTTTTGCCGCAAACTTTTGACATCGTATTCCCTAAATTGGGAAGGCCGATAAAATATGTTCTAATGCAGGGATATGAGGATTTATAAATTTCGGAGCTCGTATAAAAAAATTTATAAGGATGGCAAACCCCCCCTCATTGGGTGTGGCGGCATTTTATCGCCAATTAATTTTCCTCTGACTTATTAATTTTTTTGACATATTTTTTGAATATTTATTGTTATCATTTTTAGGGGAATTAAACTTTCTTAGCAGCAAAAGAGTTAAGAACCTCCAAAGACTATGCCTTCAGCACCAAAAAGAAAAGTTTAGATTGAACAAAAATATACAACAATTGGAGGCATTGTAAGCTGCCCCACAAAGGGAAACTCCGTTTTTCTACAATTGAACATATACACTCATGAGCCATGCTTATCTAATATTGAATCTATCCGGAAAATGAATCAGATTAAACAAATAGCCACAGGGACAATGAATGAAACGCAAAAAATTATATTAATATGCACATAATAATTTCCCCTTTTGTCGCTGCATGGTTACCCGCCCTTCCGAATATAAAAAAATAAATTAAAAGAACACGAGCAAGAATAAACGTTATTCGTATTACACGGACAAATTCCAAGGATCTTATCATTTTGAGGAATATAAATTAAGCATATAGGGACAGAACTTGTCATTGCCTGTCGGAAAAAGTTTTAATCGAATATTAATATTTGGAACTACATAAAATGACAAATTATTGAGGGGAAATTCTCATTGATTTTACGATGAAACATTCAGAGTCACTTTTACTTTATACTAGCAAGTATATATGCTCCATTTGATACATTACGAAAATTTATTTGCTTCTTTGTATGCATTGGTGCGAAATAGGGATACAATAATATACTGAGTTTTGCAGTAAAGTTGCTGAATTATTAGGGGACCGACGACCAATCGCCATCCGGATAATTTTGAAACGTCTGATTTAGACACAATAATGAGGATATTTTCAAAGATAGAATAATAAAATTTCTTCCGTGTTCGGCTTGGTTTCTTCTGCCTGATATCCAATATGCTTTTGATTTCATCCTTGAGACCGAATTTTATTATAGTGTAAATATTGAATCACAATACTTGATGGGTTATTGGTAAAATAATTGGGCTGAGAGTACGGATATATATAATCAGGTTAGAAATGCTATGCTTAAACGGGAAATAGATCATTGCCATGATTTGTTCTAGGATACTTTGCAATTACGAACAATGCAGCAGAAAGCATGCATCGCCCATTTAATCGATAATAAAATTTACGCATCCTCTATATGAGCCATAATAAATAAACTTAAGTAAGAGAAAGCTCTAACCGTATTTCAAATAAGTCAGCTTGAGGCTGGTATACAAATTTTCCTCAAAACAAAAATTAATCAAGGAAAATACACTAGGATTGTTGCAATTGTGTGTTTATACGACAGGAGTAATATTCAAAGTGATTTAAAGAAATTTCACCTAATATTTCCTTCTGATTTAATTTTTTTTTATAATTGATGAAGTCGTATAATTTAATTTTCTTCAAAAAATAACTTATTACTTGCTTTTTAAATATATTGAAACTATTAGTTGATTTAATGAGAATTATTGCTTACGAATAGAAGCAAATTTATATTTTGGGTGAGCCTATAATACCTTATAAATAGCTAAGCACTGTCTTGTAAAAAATATAAATTACTTTAAAATAGGTCATTTTTAAAGTGATAACCAAAACGTACTTAAAATTTTTTAATTTTTGCCATATATTGATTTTAATTGTATAACTTAATACAAAACTATTTTGAATCAAACCCGACACAAAAATAAATAATTTCTGGTAAATTCATTGGCGATGTAATGGGGCCGAATCACTGGTATTATTAAACTCTGCTTTTAAAAAATTGTTTTTTTAATTCATTTAAAATTTGGGAAATATATAGAAGATTTTCTTGCAATTAACTAAAGCCTCTCTATTTTTCCATTAGTTTGGAACAGTTTGAAACACATAAAATGATAGGATCATCGAAAAAGTTTATTTATTATTATTAAATAAAAAAAATATTTGAATGAAAGTGTTTTTTAAATAAAATAATTTGCAATTTTTATTCGTTTGTTCGAAAATCTTTTTTTTTGGCTGCCCAATATGTCAACTCTTTTTTTAATATTAAATAGGGGAAGAGCACAATTTTTTTGCATTGTAAGATATCCCAATGTAATTCAAACGTTTTTTTTTCTACCCCCACTAATATTTTAAAATTTATGATATTATGCTGAAAAGATGTATTTCATAGTTCCTCATTTTTTTTCTTTTGTTATTATTTCATTTATTATTTAGTGGTAGGTTCAAAATACATTTTTTTAAATATCTTCTTTTAATCTTTATAAAATTTTTATATCTACTAAAAACATGTTTACCCCTTGCCCTTATTCTCGCATTTCGAGATAAATACAAAAATAAATTACTTTTAAGAACTTCTTCAATATCCCGCATAAATTTCTTACATATTTTAATAAAGGTTATTGGCAACATAGGATAAACCGCTGAGACTAATAATATTATAATATGCTTAAAATTGGAATCTATTATGTTAGGCTTTCAATTAAATTTGTTTTCTGTATCCTTATGTTTGAAATTAATTACTCTTAAGCCCTGGATTTAATATTAAACATACATCTATTATTAACAATATTATTTTAATTTATATAAATGCGTTAATCTAAAGGAAATATAAAACATTGTCAAGAATCAGTAATGCTTTTTGGGGAGATGTTTTGTTCGAAATATATTTTGACTTCCAAACCAAGCTCATTTTTAAACTTTTCATCAAATAATCTAGAATTCGTACCGGCTAATTATTTCGTTGTTTACAAAATACTGATCAATTTTCTTTTTGCTATTTTTTAAAGCCTTCGAGTTGGCGTATTTACCGACATTATAAAAAAAAGGAAGTTTAGGCTCTCCCTCTGTCATTCGCCTTTAACGCAACTGCCATTCTATCTTTATTAGTTTAAAATTTTGAAAATATTGTTCTTCAAACTTTTATGTGGTTTTCGTTACCGTCATTTTATAATTGGGACCTGTTTTTCCGATGAATAGAATTGATCCGTGGATTATCCTCCTTTTCATAATATTTTCCGAAACTCATTCTTGAATCCCGTTTCATAATATTCATTCATCAATAGTTGTTCTCAATGAATTCCTAACCCATTGATACCCTTGTTTTCGTTCTTACGTATGAGTTATCTTTCCTACCCTACTAAATCATCCTCTCACATCCATTTAATGTGTAAACTCTGTCATTTTTATTTTAGCCGAAACCCACTTAATAATTCTCCGCTTTTACTTTCTTCTCAACCTATATTCCTAATGTGTTTCCAGCAACTCATTTTTGGGCTTCTTGATTCTTTGTTTTTTTTTGATGTTTTATCCGTTTGAACTACGATTTTTACTTTTATCAACCACGGCGGTCCATCAAAACATCATTCAATCTAACTGATTATCGAAATCTACACGTAACATGTCTTTATCAGAAATTAAAATTGCCGGTCTAGATATTTTTTAAATCAAAATTTTATAAAAAGGGCGATAAAAACGCAGAACGAATGACAGTGAGTCCTATAATCGAGTGTTCCATGTACTTTGATTGGTTTTGGGGGGCTTTTTTGTTATTTGGATGTGTACATTATGGTGAAAAGTATTTGGGGCACATATGTATTGATTGCTTCCTTAATTGTCAACTTTTATCAATATTAAGCGTAAAGCCACATAAATGTCTTCTTATTTGCAATATTCTCTTTTATTCGTACCTCTTTCAAGGATATGGCGTTGCGTTTATGTTTTCGTTTTATTGTTGCATAATATCTTTTAATTAAAAACTTATATATTTTAGAGTCATAATATCAACTTTAGAATTCATGCAATACATTTAAAGTTAAATTAAGCCATTTCCACGATTTCCCGAAATTCCATGAAACCGAGTGTTTTTTTACGCTATGATCCATGAATATATATCGAAATTTCTGCTAAAAATTCACCAGAAATTTAAAAAGATTCAAAAATATAATCCGATAAGGTAGAAGCAAATTGATTAAAATGAATAGATTAATTAAAATACATTAAATTTTTTGTCCGAAATCACGAAAACGCATTGAATAATATTTCAAGGCCCCCAGCGCCACCTATTCCTTAAATGGTTAACTAATCTATTATTCAACTATAAACGAAGAAGGGAAGATAAGTTGTTTAGGCAGTTGTTCATACGTGTGTAAATAAAACAATAATGAAACAAATGACTAATTATTAAAAAAGGATATGCACAGTTAAATTACTTGAAAATAAACAAAACCAGGGAAATATATAAAATAAATATTTAATTCGATTGTTAATATAATGGGTTATATGCAGTTAGAATTCCTTTTGATCTTTGTTTTTTTTACTACACCTCTCGAGAGCATGGATCACCCTGTTTAGAATAAAGAAAGAATCCCTCTGTCATCTTTGATCTTTTCGAAGCGTTCAGATCTTTATTACAGTTTTATTTATATATTTCGTTGAAAACTTAAAAAGTCGCTAATTTTACAAATATCTCGCAATAGTTAATTTTATCAACATAAATATATAACGTTTTTTGATAAAATGCTAAATATCTGTGTTATATATTTTTATACGTGAAGACAGTAAGCTCTTCCACGTCAATTTTCCCATGATTATTTCTTAGTTTTAATAAAAGGATTTAGGAAAATTTGTCTCTTTTGTTTATTTCAACCTTATTTAACTGTTTGAAAAATATTCAGTAATTTATTTATAGTTTCTTTTCAAAAATTTATTATTTCATAACAGAAGAGAACAACGTATGGCAAGTGGGGCAACTCTGAGCACACAAGACATATAATCATGCCACTATGCTTGTTAGGAAAAATTAAGACGCATAACTAAAACAATCTTTTCGGAATTAGTGTTTTAATAGGAAAAGATTAAATTCTTGGAAAATATTGTTCCAAAATATATTATTTTGGCAGTCAGGAGAGCATGCATCAATTTTCCCCAGATCGTTCCAATGATTATTTTATCATAAAAAAGACAAGTCGATTTAAAAAAAAAAAGAATTTGAAAGATTATAAATCAGAAAGGCTATATCTTCGTTTTTATTGTTTCATATTGCAAGTAGTATTCTGGGTAAACATATTATAACTTTTTAAAGAAGAAATAAATTAGCGTATTTTTGATTGATTCATAAAATATGCCGATTGATAAACCATACCTTTCCATTATCGCAGAGCAGAGGATATTGATTGCATGATTTTTCGTACAGATTTGAAAGAAGAGTTTTTGTTAAATATTCCGATTTATAAAAGGCAAAGGTTAATGCGTATTATTTGCAATATTTTCATTGTGTCTCATAAAAATTGCAATTTAGAAAAACATTTCAAACAAATTAATAAAATTTTTAATTGGTTCTACATGAAGCTTAGAATTTAAGTCTAAAAAGTTAAAATAATTTTTATTGCACGGAAGTTTTTCCCCAATTAGATTGACTAATCCACTCCAGTGAGCTAAGAGCAAAGCACAAGATTTAATTTCATCTACTAGTGATTAGAATTATATTTTGATAATAAAGAAATTATTAAACCAAGTCTTATATCCTAGAATAGTCTTTTTTTATTATGAATATTATAAAAACAAGATATCGATAACACTGAGCTGTAAACGTTTTATATTTTTTTGCTGTTTAAGACTGGGTGTATATACCCTTACTGGTCCCTTTCGAGGGACCCTCTAGTTCCACCAGTGTGTTCATGAAGGCGCTAGGTATGCACCCCTTCCAAGATTAGTTTTTGTGTAGAGCTCTCTCCTAAAATTCCCCCCCCTAATATATAAAATAATACAAAATAAAATTCATAAATAAATCTTTTTTTTTTGTCAATTTACATAAAGGACAATTTCTTAAGGGGTATAAACTTAATTCTTTATTGCTTCGTGGTACGTAGTCGTAAAAGCTCAGGCACCCCTTTTTTATAGCAATACGACAATAACGTTTTTACTCCTTAAGGGCAAGACTAAAAGTGGTAATATAACGATTTAAAAATTAGAATGTAAAATTATTTCCGAACAAATTCAAAATAAACGGTAAAGCCAAATAATTCGTTAAATTGAGAGTGTGCAAATTAAAAAAAAATATATGAGAAAAAATTGAACCTAAATATATATTTTTTTCTTTTTAGCAAAATTCAAAAAATAAAAGCATTAAAAAATTTTCGAATATGATTTATATGCAAATAATTCCATCAACACTAGCCAACCAGATCATTTATGTGTAATTAGAGAATCGATCATATGATTTGAAATTTTTTAGGACTTTTTATTGCGCATGATATATTATTCCCTTTGAGTAGAGTTTCCCAAAAGTCATTCAATTTTTTATATTGATTAAAATCCTAATCTAGTCTAAAGGTGCCAATGTTCAAAAAAAGTAGCTGCTTAATATTATCCAATGTATAATTCTGTAAACATAGGCGCATCGATTAAATAATATTTCGTACAAAAAACTTTATCAACGAACCCAATCCTTTTGGAAATCGTATAAGTCTTAATTGAGTAAAAATATTGAAAATTTTAGCGTCACATTTTTTAAAAGCTGTTGCCTCCATAAAGTTGATTTTTGGTTTAAAGCAACTTAATTACCTTAAAATTTGCCTTTGTGACTTTTTGTAATAAATCATTAATTTTGTTCCATTTAGACGTTTTTCAATCTCCTTCGAATAGGGATTGATAATATTTTCTAGAAGCAAATATCTCTTGAAAGAAATTCAAATTTAACATTTAATGAAGGTTTAAATAACTGGTTGGGGATTATTCATTGACTAGGGCTTCGTATATGACCATAGATTTATCTTTAATTTTTAAATCATGTATATGATTTGTTTAAAAGGTATCCCCATAGTGTCACAAATTATATATGTTAGTAATTTAAAAAATTTTATTTTAATCAAGTAAATTTAACACAAATGAATCAATCACAATATTAAATTTACCAACTTTACATTTTAATAATACAAGCTAAATAGGTAGAATTATTATTTGCAATTCTAAGGCGGGTAAAAATTTTGAAAGCTCGTAATTTAAAGGCAGAAATGTATTCATGATTTTACACATTTAAATTTTGGAGTTAAACAGCTCGAGGCTATTATCTGTGGCCCATGGCCTTAAGTAAACTTATATGCAGTTTTAGGTCAAAGTATTTTCATTTAACATTGATATAATATATCGGATTAGATTTCGATGAAGTAAAAAATTTATTAGGACCCTTTCGTTCCAATTAAGATTACCATGCCATCTGACTTGTATAATTTTTATTATAATTTATGAATTAAAAAAAATATAAGTCAAAATCGATTAAAACTGAACAAATGACTGTACAATTGTCAAAAATATACCGCCCACTCCGGCGAGATATTTTAATTTTAATGCTGATTTTTAAAATAAGTACGACACACATATTTATAAATTAAACTAAAATAAGGATTACAATAAATTTTACAGTTATAAGGAGTTGAAAATATAGATTTATTACTTCATTGCAAAATTTAAAGATGCGCAGAATCGCACACAAAAGCATATATGAAAATGCATTGTCTTTCTGCTCTTATAAATAAAAGCTATGCAAATTTATTACATATTAAAAAAAGTTTTACAGCTAAATAACGAGTGTACCGCATAATCGATTCTATTAAGGGTACGTCCATGAATATTTATCGATTAAAATAAAAAATTGCTTTTCTTTGCTAATTTAATATAACGCATTTAAGGTCTCACTCGTACCCCAATCTATTGTTCGCAAAATGACGTTAACTGCCCATTAAGGGTATTTACAATCTTAATGGAAGGAGTTTTTTTCAGCTAGTTTTGAAGGAATGGGTGGAAATTGCTCACACGATAATTGCGCAGATGGATTTTACGATTAAAAATAAATTTAAATTAAATTAATAATTCGAAAACATAATCTGTCATTTTCACATTTATAGAGCAAAATATGATTTACATTTTTGAGTTTTA
>SGJC01001288.1:0-12556 GCA_009887335.1 Henneguya salminicola
TTGCTGAAAAGAAACATATTTATGACTCAACCTTATATTTGAAATATTATGTATTTGTTTCGATAACATAATGTATATTTATAATAAAACAATTAATGTATGTTTTATGATTTTAAAATGTCAGTTTCCCAAAATATTTTTTTTTACACCTCTTAAAAAATGGCAAAGCCCAATCGAGTATATTTAAAATGAGGATAAAAAAATTAAGCCTATTAACAATAATATGCTTAAAATGAAAATGACTTAGTAATATTAAATGATAAAATTCAGGTTGTATTTTCCCAAGGGGAATAAGTTACAAAGTGTTATCATAAAAACACAAGAGTGTATATAAACAAGTAATGGGTTTTTTTTACCTCAAATTTTCTATCTATTTTTAGATTTCCGTGCTACCGCATTTTGTGGCGTCTAAATACGATAAATTTAATTTTTTCAATATAATTTTTGTTTACAAAAAATTTATCAAACACGATAAAAAAAATAGAAGCACAAATGTGAAGAATTTTGTACTCACTGTTGTATTTACAGTTGTTAGTAATAGTCTTAGTTATATAAATTCTAACATACTTAAATCCAATTATGTTTTTTATAATTTTGCGACTTATCTACGTGCTATAAAGCTTATAGAGGTATCTATGAAAAAATTAGCTAAAAATATAATACATCATGCGGCGAATATTCCGAAAATATTTTTTCCGACTTTTTATGTTAACTATTTAAAATATAATAATATTCTTTATATTTTTTTAGATTTATTCTGATCCTTTGAAAGATGCAGTGTCTTAGACTCCAACTAAATAAGAAACTAGCCAAACATACTGTGGCAATAGTAAGGCACTCTAATGGGTATTTTGTCTTGCGCATCGGTTCTTGGTCGTTCAAAATAAAGTGAGCCCAAATATACATTTGAAAAATCAAAAGATATTAGGGGGATTTAGTTTTGCCATTATTTTACCATCTCGCTCTTCATAAAAATCTCAGGGTTCTTTTTCAGATTAGTTCCAAAATGTAGCGTCTCAACCGTTTATCACAAATCTTCTTTTTTTTTATTTACTCGGAGTGGATGTGTAAATTTTCCCCCATGCCTTTCGGGGTGGGCTTTAGGGTCCCCTATTCTAACAAGATTCAGACTTTAGGTTGGTGCCCCTTCCAAGGTTTGGCGGTAGTGTGAGACTCTCAGTAATTAAACGTCACACCCAACCTCTTTACTCTAGAGACGTTGAACCACGAGGGCATTAGCGCAAGCAACCCCGAATTATTTTCAGTCAAATTAATTAAAATAAAATATAAAATTTTTACTTGCAGTTTATATTATCCTTGTAAAATCATCAGATTTCAAAGAGATAGTTTTAAGGTATTCTCATTAAAATTTCCTAGCTTTTTTTTATAGATCCATCTTAGTAACTTTTAAATATAAAATTTTAGATTGAAAATCTCTTCTAGTTTTTATATTGCAGTGAGATATCGAAATATTAAGCTAATGCTTATATTTTATTTAAGGCCATAATTAATTAAAATTAGGTTGGTTTTAATATGATAGAATTATAAATAAAACATTAGTGAAATGGCTAGAATCAGAATACATCTATGGATATCAACATTCTATGAAAGATAGAGATGAAACCACATTTGTCGCAAAAATGTGTAATTTTTATTTTTTATAAAAAATTCCTTCTAGACCTTTCGAGAAAAAATAAATAGATCGATAAAACAACTAAGAGATGAGGAATACATTGTAAGTAAAGGTAAAAATAGCTGGAAGCACAACCAATACAGGAAAGAAATACTTAGTCAACTTTTGCATGAAATATATCGCGTTTTTTTTATCTTTATAAGATATAACGGACAAATATCGTATAGTTAGAAGCCTAAGAGGGTTAAAGCGTAGAAAAACGCTATGATTATTCAGATACTGGATTTAGTACAAAAATTGAGAACTTATCTACTAAAAGCATTTAGAATCGAACTCACAATTGATATAGTTGAGCTCTCGTCGATTCTCCCGGCGAGTTTTTCGTATTTGCTTTAGTATGTCAGGGAGACTGATACAATTGGCACTTACAGTATATATATATTTTTTTATACTCGGCCTGGGTGTGTAAAACCTTACTGGTCTCTTTCGAGAGAGGCTTCACGGTCCGCTGTCTGCCCATGCATACGCAAGCTAGGCACCACTAATAAAAAGTTCAGCGGTAGTGTTGGGGTCTCACCCAACCTCTTTCCTCTAGAAACGCCGTACCACGAGGGCATTGGCTCACTTACAGTATATTCAAGCTTGTTCTGAATGATTTAAAATATTTAAAATACGCGCAGACCAAAACAAAATCTGGTGTATAGGTATATCGATACGGGGGATACATAACGGTAAGCGAATATTTAAAAATTTATTATATATAAAAATTGAAGGAAGTTTGAATGTTTATACGGTAAAATATATAAGGCCTAGAGATGAGTTGTCTGCTGGAAGGAACGAGAAGCTAGAGCCTACAATTCCAATAATCTAAATTCGTGCATGGATTTTTGGTCTAAAAAAAAAATTATATCTCAGTATTTTTTTGGCGGGAAAAATTAATAGGACTTTAACTTTAGCCACTCTCTATAAAGCACTCCTAGAAATTCATTCCGTATGAACGATGAATATGTATGTTACCAAAAATGTAAAAATTCTACATTATGCGAGCAGATTTACAGGCTTTTATGATATCTACTTCGTTTTCCGTGTAGAGAACTATTTGGCTAATTGTGGGATGTAGTCTAAAGATTTTTCCACCTTGAAAATCTTTCTGTGTCCAGAATGAGTTAAAAAAGTTAACATTGACATAAAATCTGCTTAATTATATCGTAAATTATCATCATGCGGCAAATAGGGGTCAGTAAGGTGCGATACGGACAGTATAACCTGTTATTTAATACTTATATTTCTCACGAAATTATGTTTATTGGTTGTGATAATGGTATACCTCTAAATAAAAGGTGAGTAACTCTTCTTTATAATGCCCTCTTTTTAAAACATAAACAATCTCGAATCCTTCCACGAGTTAAAATTTTATCATTTAATTAATACGGAACAAAATAAAATATAAAAAATTTTAATCAGTATGGAGCTCGGATATCTTACATAATATTTTTATTAGGGGCTTGATTTTATTTTATTTATGTCTCATTGCTTTTTAAAATTCTTAAAAACGAATTTATACCTATTTTATTTAGCAAAAAATGTTGAGAGAGCGGATTCAAACGAATAAAAAGTCGCAAATGGAAATAAAGTCATCATTACCACAGGAATACCCCGTCATTTTTGATTAACATGGAACAAAAAAACGTTTAAAATTTGTACACTAAATTTGATTTATAGATTTCTATCGCTTTAAAGTTCAGAAAATCATTCTTATGCATGGTATGGCCAAATTTTTATATCTTCTACTTCTTAATTGATTTGCTTTTAATCAAAGAAAAATCATCAGGTTTACATATAAACATAAAGTACACATTGACAGGTAATATCTAAAATATAAAAGTGTTTATTCCCTCAAGAGTCCCCTTTCCTCTCAGTTCAACCCTAATCTCACCATAAAAATGATTGCTTCTAGGGGGAAAACTCGCATACTATCATCGAGAGTACATATTAATTTAGTTACCCCCCCCCGCGTTAAACGATGTCAGAAGCTGCGCCAGGATTCTCTCATTAATTACATATTTAAATACTTCTTAAGACAGAATGTATTCTTAATTGTTACTCCTTCAGCGAAATAAGAGAAAAAAAGGCTTCAATTTATGAAAATATACAAAAGATATTCTTCGCTTTTTTAAAACTTCACTTTGATTTTTCTTTTTAACAAATGCTATGATTTGGTAACTAAAAAATTAATATATTAATGCATTTAGATTTCATCATACTTTCACATCTGTCTAATAATTAAATTAAATTAAAAAACCTATCCAGTTTTTGCAAATGACTAGCCAATTCAGTATTTTTTTCGATTTAAATATTTCAACCGTATTTTACAAAATTAGTACATGGTATAAAGTTTTTCTGTTTGATTATCCTCTAAGTTGTTTGTGTAAAAAAAATTGTTAAATTAGATTCAATTTCATTGTATATCTCCTCGAAACAGCGACTATTAAATTTTCGAGTTTCAATAAAATTAACCAATGGGCGCAAAGATAATTTTGATAAAATATTGAATTTGGTCATTCCCAATTATTTTCTTTAAAAAATGCTGGAAAATATTAAAGATGAATATAATATTAAATAACTATAACGGACTTTTTACATGTCGCGCACGAAAAAAGAACAATGGCTTCATGCGAAAAACTATTGCCATACACAAGCGAATGATGCACACGTAATCTATTCATAATATTTATTGCATCTTGAAGGAATATATTTAAATCCAATTAAAATTTTCTTTGTTGTAAAAAATTTTCTGTGAATTAAGGAGTGTGTTATAGGAGTATTGCTATCAGTAATAGTTTAAATTATAGGCGTGAGCCCTTATTTTTTATCAGCTATTGGTTCTTTAACATCAATACAGACTACGGAAGGCAAAGGGGAATATTTATCGTAGAATCTCTCGTTACTACTTATTTCTCCTTTTTAGGCAAAATACGGAAACAAATCCCGCTAAACGCGCATCGATTTTTGATCTGAATAAAAACCCGTAAGATGTATAACCCCCCTCGAGCCATCAAGCAACTCAAAAATACTGCAGATGTCCGAACCGGATTTAAAAATTATTCCTAGTTTGTTTTAGTTTATTACATAAGAATTCAATCAATACGCATTACAATAAAAATTATACTAATTAATCATTCTTTCTTTATAAATTCATAAAACGGTTGAAAGATATGTCTACCAATTATTTTACACGTTCAAAAATCAACAAAATAAAAAATCTAATTGCATCACTGTAATAGTAAAATCTAATATATGCCAATTATTGAGGTAATTTTAAAATATAAATATTTTAGTCAAGTTCAATTGCAAATTTTTGGTTCTTTTTATTTTTCTCAATGAGTTACTGAAATTGGTTCGTACTAATATCTGAAATGCGTTAAGAGAAATGTTTTTTTTTATTTTAATTAATTTTGACTTATTTGCATATTTATTTACGCACGTTTTCAGCAATTTTAAATGATAGAAGGAAATAAGCTAAATCTTTATTGTAACGGTTAATTATTATAATCTATGAAATATGATGACTTTTAATACTTCTCTTTTATTGTGCTATAATTTTTAGGATTATTAATCTGATTTATAAAGATTTTAATGATCAAAAATAGCACAAAAGGCGTGTTTGATGTAAAGCACGCAGGCACCAAAAATGTCTCATAACCTATTGTTGTTTCATGCATTCTTTTGATTAAGATTTATATGCCCTCGTTGCCGTCGAATATTTTCGTTAATATATTTTATTCTAAATACGAATTTAAATTAAAAAAAAACAGTTGGTATATTATATTTTTATAAAACGTGCGATTTGTCATTTATTATTTATTTTATTTGTTTCTTTAAAATAATTGTGTTTTTAGGTGTTTAATTCTGTTAAATTATCATCAATGGAATCCATAAAATATTTGCAAAAATTGGTATTTAATAGTAAGAAAAAGTTGATGATATGTTTTTTTAAGAAATATTTACATTTAACGGACAACAAAATAAAATTAAGATAATTTGAAAGTAATTAGTCATCAAATATTATTGATACATAAATTTATATTATCAAAATGAATAAAATATTCGAAAAAAATTAAAAAAAATATTTAACACATTACCGCAATCCTTACTTTTTTAAGCTATAACCTCAAATTTTCAGGCGAGATATTGAGCGGTAGACCCCTCGATTTAAAATTTCCTATAGGTAATATATTCTCCATTGTTATAATCCGTTGGATAGTATATTTACGTTTTTACCTATTAAATATAAAGATTTATATGATTGAGAAATTTAATTGAGAAAACTAAAAATATCCTTTAGTATAAATATATTTAAATTATATTTAGCATCATTAAAAACTTAATATAAAAATACACACAAATGATATTCAAAATATATATTCAATTTTTTTAGAACACAACTTCCACACATATTGCATTCTACCAACAATCCATCAAGCGGAAGCTTAATTCAATCGAGCTTTAATACGTTGTTTTAATTTTGATGGGAATTACACGCCGGCAAAGTTCGCATCAAAATGAAAATGTGCACAAAAGAATATTTATGAAAATTCTTGAGAATTATGTGAGTGTTGTGGTTACAATATTATGTATTTTAAAGATAGAGCAATAATATATGCAAAAAAAATATTTAATATTTCGATTTTTAAAATCGCATTAAAAATAAGCGAACAAAAACAGAGCAGACTGCGCGTGCTTTCTCTTTATAAGCATAAAATATTATTTCTCTCTCTTCTCTCATAATACTGAAGCTTATAAATAAAAGTTACAGAAGAAAAAACTATTAATGCCACACTTTATTTTATGCAGACAAACCGACAAAATAATCGAACGGTTGAAAAGATTATAGCTAAAGTATAGTTGGTTTTTGCGAATAAGCAAAGAACGATGAAATATTCATTTTTATGATCAGTTACAGTCACCCGCATGCGTGACCGTGTTCGCTGCGTGGTTGATCTTAATCCAATACTTGAGATTTGTATGCAAACATTTTTCATTTTCATTTGAACTAGAAATTTCGTTCAGAAATTAAAAAATCTCTATTATATTGGAACAACATTCACGATATATCTTCTCTTATAAAAGTGGAAAAAATATTTCAATTTTCAAAACACACTTTTTTCTCCTTAACTAGATTCGCAAAATCTTACTGATCTCTTTCTACCCACTTCGATACCAGGTTTGAATCTTCTACCAAGATATACGTTTATGTGGAAATATAACCAATTAAAATTTCATACCCAACCTTCTCTCTAGGTGCGCGGTACCACAGGGGGATTGACTGCCGGTATCTAAAAACTTCACTTGCACTCAGTTAATATCCATCACGACTTTGTGAAGTTTTCCATTTTGTTGCAATACCTATATCAAGTCTTGGCACAGCAAGATAATTGCCCACTCAAAATGTCTGTAAAAGAAGAATTTTTCGATGTGATGCTATGCTAGTAATGTCCTCTAACACTTGAGTACATTATGGCAATTTACCGACCGGACATGTAAAATGATGAAAGCTATAAACAAACAGGATCAATATAGTTTCAATGATGTCCGTCCGTGAGGTAAAAAAATCAATATTTAGGCTATAAATGAAAATGTTGACTAAATTAAAACCGCGAATCAATGCCTTTGTGTACGATGTCCCTAGAGGGAAGAGATTGGGTCTGCCGTATAGTAGGTGATGGCCCCACATTTCCGATTATCTTGACAGCGGGGCCTATCTGACGCCAACATCGGGGCCGGTAGAGGACCGTGAAGCCCATTTCGAAAGAGACCAGTAAGGTTTTACACATCCAGTTCGAGAACGAAAAATAACTAAATTAAAATATTAAGAAATTGATACTATTTTTATTCGATGTTAAAGTAAAATCAAGCAAAAAATATACTTCATCAAACAAATTGTGAGAAATATATTATCGGACGCTTCAGTGATAACAAAAATGAAACTACTATTTTGAGGATTTGATCTCTTATTTGAGCCCAAACTGCCATCAATTGATACCTCAAAGAACTATAAAGTTTTATCTAGAATTTTATAAATTTGGTCAGTTGAAGAATTATATCTGTATTGCGAATGGAAGAATAGAATTTATCTAGCATCTGGGGCATGCGGTTATTAAAAAAATATGAGAATTCGTGCATGTAAGTCAGTTAAGAGAAAACGCAAATTTTGGTATTTTACAAAGTGCTTGGAAAATCTCATCATTTATTTTTTTTCTATTAAAAGCATCGCGGAATGATCCACAGAAGGGTGGGGGGTCAGAAACAAGAAGGCCATACAAACAAATCGAAATTTAACAAAAAAACAGATTTTTTTTGTTGAAGCTGACTCGGCGAGGTGGGCGTACGGTTCATACTCGTTTTTATTCGATTAAAATTACATGAACACGTGTATTCTCTTTTATTCAATCATCATAATTTGTCAATTTCTTTGTAACCCATTTAAAAAGTCTACACTGGAATTTTTTTTATCAACTTTGAAAATAATTTATTTTGATTTAAATTATAGAATTGCCTTGATGGCTGTCATTGCGATTTAGTAAGAACTTTGAATGGAATTGAAGGTTGGTTGGTTTTATGAATTAAATCTTCATTTTGATTTTATAGATGCGCTGACATATTCATGCTTTTTATAGAATCTAGAACCGAGAAGAAAAGGCTATTTTTTATAAATTTATAATATGCATCATAAAAAGAATGATTTAGAATAAATATATAGAGTTTTTCAGCATATAAATTAATTGCCGCTAGGAGAAAAAAATGAGATAATCACTCGAAAATAAATATTTGATTTGGCTAGGCTGATTTTTTATAAAAAAATAAATTTGTCTTTACTATTTTTTATTGGGTTATTTTATATTTAAGTTTTGAACATTTGAAAAAATTGCCATTTTATAGGCTAATATTTTTAAGATGGTAGACATTTTCAACGGTTGAGAATATTCGGTCACCGACGATTTTATTTTCAGAATTCAATTAAAATGAATTCGCTAATTGAAACACATGATTGCAGCAGGCATCTCATGTATCGTTGTTGCGTACAATATACAATAAACCTAATCCACTTGATGTTTTCAACTGCATTGATAAAGTCTAAAGTTTAGATAATTGTTTGGCATTGTGCTCATGACACCTGCCCTCCACGTTAGCTTGATGATAACATTATAAATTAACATTGCATTGAAGCGAATGCTAAATAAAATCAAAAAATTTATAAATAGATAAATAAATTAATACACCGGATATAAAAAAAATCAATGGAGCATAAATAATCAAACAAGAAAGCGTATATTATAGCAGAGATAGGATTTAGGAAATATCTCAGCCTCAATTTTTTTTATAAAATTTATAAAAGAGGAGTTTATAAAACCTGTGATAGCTATAGATGATGAAAATAGAAGGAATATTTATGAGGTAGGCTAACGGCTGGGATAGAAATAAAAATCAACCGTATACTTAAACTTATACTCATGTACTTTTAACTTAATAGTAAGGGCAAGAATTGCCATGGATCAGCATAGATGTAGGGTAGCAATGGCTCAGGAACACTGAACTAGAAATTAGGTAAGAACCAATCGCCTACGGTGAAGTGACAAAGAAGTAAGAAAATGATTCAATAATGATAAAACAACAAATACAATAATTGGGCAAAAAGGTAAAAAATATTAAGATTTGAGAGATAATGAAGCAGAAAAATTGTAACTTACTAATATATTTTTTAAATAATATTAATAAGTCAAGGAATATTTATTCAATGTCAAATTAAATCAAGCCAGGCAAAATCCCGCCACTTTGGAGTGTGGAAATTCTAATGCAGTTGCTTGTACCAGCCCCACTTTTCCAGCCTGTAATGAAGATCATCTTCGATCCTTCTTTTACGTATCCCTTTTCTTGTGCGTGCTTGACCGCAAACTTCAATCGTGAATCTTAATTAAGAAAAAGTATTTTACCTACATCCTCACACCACGTTAGGTTACGATCCTTCTTGTAAAGCAACGGATAAAGATTTCTATAGAGATGAGAGCCCCGAGAAACTTCTTCGGAACGTGTGACACAGAAAATTAAACACCTAGGACGAAACATACTTAGTAAATAAGCAGTTTTCCCAGTTGTTGTAAGAACAAATATACCGTCTGCTCTGACTTTATAGGACATGCTCACTGCTGCCATCGCAACCGCCTGAGATTCAGACATGACAGGAAGACTATCCTTAATACTTTCATAAAGAGATTTAGTTCTATAGATCTTTTCAGCAGCATGGCAAATCATATGCATTGTTTTCACAGCTTGGATTGGGTACTTTCCATTAGCACTTTCACCAGAAAGCATAACACAATCAGCACCATCCAAAACAGCATTCGTGACATCAGCCACCTCCGCACGAGTCGGCCTAGAGCTGTTTATCATAGATTCCAACATTTGTGTGGCGCAGATAACGGGCTTTCCTTTAAGATTACACATTGCGATAATTTTCTTTTGGGCTACAATCACCATCTCAAGTTCAAGATCCATTCCCAGATCTCCTCGTGCCACCATGATGCCATCTGATTCGTCAATTATCTCTTCAATATTTGTAACCCCTTCGTGATTTTCAATCTTGCTCACAATCTTAATAGTATTGCCTGGTTTTGCGGAATCCAATAATTTTCGAATCTCTCGCACATTATCGGCTGTACGAATAAAAGAAGCAAATATTATATCGACGTTCTGAGAGACTCCAAACAAAAGATCAGTTTTGTCTTTCTCAGACATTGCAGGGAGATCAATTGCAACTAAGGGAAGGCAAACGTTTTTACGACTGCCAAACGAAATACCGCTAACAACTCGACATTTAACATTGGCTCCTTTGATCTCAAGTGCCTCTAGGACTACGTTACCGTCTGCCACGAGAATTATTTGCCCAACGCTGATTGACTTTGTTAACGACTTATAATCGATATAAAGAACATCCTTCGTGCATTGCTGCATATAAGCGTCGTCTGTGGTAAGTGTAATGAGCTCATCCCTGTCTAATGTGATAGTCGCACCGTCTTTATTCATGCCAGTACGTATTTCTGGACCCTTTGTATCAAGGGCGAGTGCAATTTGTTGATCCGGTCTGGCCATTAAGCTAGCTTTACGAACAAGATCCATCATTTTTGTGTGATCTTCATGCGAACCATGAGAGAAATTGAATCTTGCAATGCCCATGCCGGCATGTATCATCGCCTTAAGAGTTTCAGAATTGGCGCAGGCGGGGCCTATAGTGCAGACTATGCCAGTGCCTCGATAATTTAGATATGGTGAGAAAACATCCAAGCACACGTTGTACGCGAGAGGGGAATCGACAAATTCAGAAGAATAACGATCTTTTAATTTCATAGTCATATCAGTATCACTTTTACGCATTCTAATTAGGAATAAACAACAAAGTAAACTTACTCTTGATCGGAGTTAGAACACCTGTGTACGCACGCGCAACCGGCGTGGTGTAATAATTAATACCTTAATAGTTATCAAATTATCAGATTGTAAATGTTAAAAGGTGCAATTTTTAAATCAATCCAACGCACAATCGCTTATTTTATTTTAAAATTAAAAAGTTATTTATTTTCGTGTCAAAATATGTCCCTCCTGTTTCGCGCATGGAATCTACAATTCTTGTGCAAACATCGCCTGTTTAAAATCAAACATAAAAAAATACGTTTAAATAATAAAATATGGCCATACTTGAATAAATCTATTGCAATGTACATTAAATTTTTGTGACAGTCATTTTTTCTAATTAAACCTCCATTTTCCCCCACCCATGGTTGTACACAATATAATTCACTAAAACCGAATATGTTTATTTTGCATATTTTAGCTCTGTTTTTGTAAAAATTCTATAATAAATGTGCTTTAAACATGCGCAGTAAATAATTTATCAATTTTTGTTCGAATTCGATTTTGTTTAAATCTTCTTTACAATTCATATTTTCAGCAAAAATTTACATTTTACGCTGCATTTTATAGTCCAATTTACATTTAGCTTGGTTTCATTTTATGAATTTTTAAATTTCAAAAAAATGTTCAAAACTATTTTCTGCACACGCTCATCGCATTTCTCTTGCATTTTACTGCAATAACTTACAAAATGCTGCAATATACCATGCTTTAGTGCGCAAATGTCACAATTAATGACTGATTTTACGAACGTACTATCCTAAATCTTTCAACAACAAATTGAGCATGACATAAGATTTATTTTAATTTTCTTAAGGTCGAGTATTATTTACTACTACAGATTTTAACAAATTCGATACATAATCGTTTTCTAACAAAAATTGGCAATGAAAATCAGAAAATAATAAACAATGAACACAGTGATTGGATCATGTTTACAATAATTACCACCCGTTTGGCGGCGCCGCTAAAAAAAATTAATGGCGATTAATTTTTATTTTTCCCAAAATTTATACTTCATTGAGTAATTATATTATTTAAAAAGTATAAAAAATGATTTAAATTACTTATCTGCAATTTATTATCAATTTAATGATATGTAACATGTTTAAAAAATTAAAAAATATCATTTGAAATATTTTTTATCGGCGCCGCTAAGTGGGCGGTTATTATTCTAAATATCAACCCTGTCATTTGTATATTATTCTTTTTTAAAACCTATATCTTTTTAATTTATTACCACCATCAACTCTATAAATATACTAATCAACTAAAAGCTACTGAGATTTTCGAATTGTCTTTCAGCATTTTAATGTATTGTATTTTTGATAGGACTTGAATTTTGAAGCAGCTTGAAAGGTTGATTCAAACCAATAGGATTCTATTTTTTTTTGATTTTTATAAAAAATACATTAAAACTTTTATTTGGGGAATTATGATAAATTTGCTTATATTTTA
>SGJC01001291.1:0-10734 GCA_009887335.1 Henneguya salminicola
GAGGCTCGTTATGTAATATAAAAAATGTTTTTTTCCTTCAAGAATCTAAGTAATTTAGGGTATGGTAGAGGCATTCTCTATGAGGATAATGGAGTCATGGGCAAGATGTATTCGTGTTTCGCAATTATCCATCGAATTCATAAAAATAGATGAATCTTAATTTAATAAAATTTTTTAAGTTTGAGTCATCTTGTTATTTTCCAAACAAGCTAAAAAAATTGGTTAAAAATTTTAATTTATTATTTCGATCCTTTTCGTTAAGACAGTCCTTTCAAATAATTTACAGATACGTGTAATTTAACACTTCGTTTCGCATAACTTATGTTTATTTTATGTAAAATGTTCTAAAAATATGTTACATTTCATTTATAAGTAATTTGTATTAGAGTTGCCGACAACGGGTTTTTTTTGTCTCGGACTGGATGTGTAAAGCCTTGTTGGTCTTATTCGAAAGGGGCATTATGGACACCATTTGGCCTATACCGATATCTAGACATGCATCCCTGTTCCTATTAGCAGTGACGGAGGACTCTAATCCAACAGACCTTTTATCTCAAGAAACGTTGTGCCACTATGACAGCAGCTCGACTACGATGGGTTTATTAAAAATGGGAATTAATTTAGAATCGGTTTTTTTTTAATTTAAAATTTAGGATCATCTTTACAATGATAGCCCCCCGCTTGGCGGCGCCGCTAAAAATAAATAAATGCCGATTAATTTTTATTTTTACCAAAATTTATACTTCAATGAGTAATAAAATTATTTAAATAGTATAAAAAATGATTTAAATTACTTATACCAATTTATTATTCATTTAAGGATATGTAACAATTTAAAAAAATTAAAAAATATCATTTGAAATTTTTTTTAGCGGCGCCGCCAAGCGGGGGGCTATTATGTTCAACCAATTTTTTTATTTTTTCAATTATTTAATAAAAAAAATAATTACATCTATCGAGTTTTAAGATCCATAGATATCCCGCGATTTATGCCAAAAATCGGTTTAGAAAAATCCCCATGTAATCATAAAAAAAACAGGCCCATAAGAATTATTCCACCCCCAATCTTCATCAATTGCAAGTTGGTAAAATAATTTCACTTTTTTAATTGTTCGGCGAGTTAATTTCTCTAGGGTATGGCTTCTCTAGAAGGAAGAGGTTGATGGTAATGTTTGGTGGGCAACAGTCCAATACTACCTTTGATCTTGGCAATAGTGTCTACCTGGATTTAGTATGAGTCAAATAGGGGATGCCTAATGCTTCTCTTGAAAAATCCTCAGTAAGGCTTCAACGTCGAGTCTTGACAAAATAACTTTTTTATTCTTGAAATTTTTCTCATCGTTATTTAGTTTTTGTTGAAGTATTTTGCGACTGTTTTCTCATCTTTTGCATTATGAAGCCGAACCAATATATTTTAATTGTATATTAAACTGTCTTGTTATTTTATAAAGTAATTTTGTTATCAGCACACATTTAAGGACTAGAAAATATAAATTGACAAAATTGTCTAAATATCATTAATTGACCGAAATTTCACGAGAGAAATACAGTTATTAAAAAAAAAGTCAAGATCGTTTAAATGTGTGAAATGTTAGAGGTGTAATACTTTTACGGGCTTAAATAACCGGTAGGCTAACAAATGCCCACGCAATTGTGTTTGTTGCTGAACTTTTTATTTCGATACAAACTACCAACATTAATTCGTTAAATATTGTAAACCAAGAAACAGATGCACACTCTCGAGTCTTTTTTTTTTTATTGAAAAAAAAATATAATAAATTTTTAAACCTTTGATTGTTTGTATATAAATATGTCATAAACCAGAATCCTCCATAATATTGGAAATAAAGCACAGATGGAATTTTCATTAATTGTATCTAAATTTACTAAAGGCGTAGAAGCGAATTAAAAATGTAATTCGTTCTTTTTACAGTTTTGATGCGGACACTTCCAAAACGTATATATTGCCTAAAAAGAGAGCCAATAATATATAATTTTGATGAAACTGAGTATAAAAAATATCATAATAAAATATTATTAAATTTTATAAAGCTAATTTAAATAATTTAATGATTTCTATATTTCGTACCACTTTTTGTTTTTTTGACGTTGATAGACGTTTAGTTGTTTTTCCATTTCTTCATTTTTCGCCTCTAGTTCAGCAAGTTTTAGTTTAGTGACTGCCAAATCCATTTCAAGTTTTTCAACTCTAATTTTATTTAAAGAATCATCAGAGAGGCTCCAGTTATTGGATGCTATTTTGTACTCAGATTTGTTAACTATTTTCTCTTCAAATTTGAGAGTACAATTATCACAATTCCTAACTATATTCTTAAGAAAAGTTAAAATTTTGAATACTTTAAAATTTTTAATCGTAATATCTATATCCTTTTTAATGTCTTCCTCTCGAGATCCGAGTGCACTACATATCTATGTTTAATTATTAGATATACTTTCTTGTATTCATTTATGATACAACTTTTTTTATCATTTGATGTTTCATTCTCATCGAGTGATTTTCTTAGCTGTTGTTTTAACTGGAGATATAATGGAGATATGATTACAATTTCTTCTTCCTCTCTAAGATGGATCACGATAGAATTTAGTTGGTTGTTTTCAATGGTCAAATCATTGACGTTTTTTGTCAAAATGGAATTTTGTTCTTTCAGCTAAAAAATTTTTAAATTGTTTTTTTATTACTTGAAATAATTGATCGTTACATAAAATTTTGGCTTGAATTAAATCATGCGCTAAGATAGCATTTTCTTGTTCCAATCGCATCTGACAGTCTATAAGCATACGATTCTCAATCTGAGTCACAATTAAAGGTATAACTTTTTTAATCTCATATGGATCAATGGTTTTCATCAGATCTTTTTTATATCCATCAAACTCTATCTGAAATTGTTCGAAACTGGATGGAGGAAACTAAATCAAAAGCGTAGTAAAACATGGATTGAATATGCTAGATTAAAAAGTTCTTTAACTGCAGAGGCATGACAGAACCTTTTAGGAATTGAATTACATAAATATTTTAACGATTTTTCGAAACTTAACGATATTATGTCGTTTGAACATATCTGTATGGTTAAAAAAACCTTACTTTAAGCAAAGCAATAGATATTTTTAAAAGAGAATGTTGACCCTGCGCGTTATATACCAAAATATACCTGACTGAAATACATATCAAGGGCTAAATCGACCATACCCAAAGGAAATTTAGATGTAAATAAGGTCAAAAACCATTGAGGACCGAACATTTGTGGTTCCAAGCCTATGTCGTTGAAATGTTTTGCTATTTCAGGAGCATGTGTCTAGTTGGTAACGAAAAATAAAATACATAAAGAAGTCGTTTAAATATATACAAAAAGCCCTGCAACGTATCAAACGATTGCCCAAATAATGATCGATGCTCCATTTTATACATAATTTGAACAAGCAGAGAAAAAGCAATCAGTTCATCAAACTTAAAATTATAGACATAAATACATGGAGCAGAAAATTGGCGGCAATAAAAGATAACCCTTGACAGTATCCGATTTCTTGATCGTAATTCGAATAAGCCTAAAATTTAAATAAAAAAATAAAAGGCAATCATTTAAAAATAAATATGTTAAAGCATGAAGGTGTCTAAAAAAACCAAATATTTTAGTGCGCGTACTCATTAATATATCACATTTAAATTCTAGATTATATTATAACGGATATTTTTATAATATAAACATAAATAATAAACGCTCCAAAGCTCAAATCTGGTTTATACCCCTGAACCTTCTTAAAGGTAGTTTTTATACAAATTTTTTTGATATTTTAAATTATTATTTACAATATGAAGATTAAATGAAACGGCTAGAAAAGAAATAATAAAACAGACCCCCTTTAAAATGTAAGGCCAATCTCGAATCTTTTTGGGAGTGGTTTATTTTGATACTTTTTTAACGTTCATATTCTTACTATCAAAAATTTTAAACCATTTATTGAAGTTTTTAGATTTCAGTTTAGTTACTGGTTTTAGTTGAATCTCAAATGCAATTTGTATATTTCAAACTTAGCGCACGCGCAACCCGACAATAAAATATTAAAGCCCAATATATTAACCCAAAAATAGGTTCTTTTCCACACACATGTAAAAAATCGGGGATATAATATTCCAACTAGTTTTTAGTTAAATTATCATATTTTTATTATGTTTTAATTAATACCGATAAAACGATTTAAATTTTTTATTAAATATAATATCTGAGCATGCGCACTTTAATATATGACATTTTTTAGGCGCTTTATAAATGCAACCAGATATTTATATAATCCGTGGTGTAAATGACTAACCTTACAAACTCTGTAGAGTTGTTTTTGACCTTCACCATTAGTTTCTTTGAAAAATTCATGGCATGTAAACGTTCTTGTAATATCCCGAGTAATAATCTTCTCATATGTAGATTGCTTTGATGAAAGCGAAGTATTTTACTATATCAAGTAGTTCTAAATATTTTTCGTTTGTAATAATTGGTTCATCGAACAATCCAACCAACATTGGCCAGATTTGTTTTCTTAAAATACTTGGTATCCCCTTTTAATAAAATATGGGTGTGCATACATATTCTAATAGGCGCTGAAGATTCATCGGAGTATTATGAGTTGACTTCCATGAAGATATAACTGAATTCCATTCATCAATAATATTATTAGGAATATCAGGATCAAAGGAGAAAGTGCCGGATAAAATTATATCACTGTCATCGCAGCAGATAAGACTGAATGGTATATCATCCTGTGAGCCATCTGAACTAAATTTTGACTGAAGATCGCATTGTGATACAGAGATAGATGTTGTAGATTTTTTATCAATACAAACAGTTGAGACCAGCGACATGTCTAATGAGTCTGAATCACAATCCTTCAATTAATCGAGTCAATGAGTACTCGTTTTAGGCAAATAAGAAAACGATGCCAGTTTTCTGTTCTTCCTTTAATCCAGAATTTTTCATGCTCTGAAAACATTTTGGCTTTAATGTCGATTGAAAAACGAATAGGTGACGTGACACACTTTACAACAAAATCGGCATTGCAAACGAAAGAGGTAGATGCTAGGATAAGGTATAAAATATCAAACGGTTTTCGTCGGTAACATCAAACAGTTTAAAAGATTCAGTCTGAGGGAAAAGAGCTGCTTTAAGGCGGTAGGCGTTTTTATTTGCCTCGTCTTTAATGTTCTCAAAATCGAACTTTTTAGATTTAAAATAAATACATCCTCAAAAACTGTTAAGTTTATATTATTTTGGCCATCAGTTGAGTGAAGAAAACCGAAACATCTAGAGGAAGGGACAATAATTATACCGATCAATAAAAAAATTTGCATTTTTAGCAGGATATATTAAAAGTTCAATCAATTTGGGCACATTTTTACGCAGTTTAAAGACTCTATTCTCTCTTGGGACGGTACAATTGTCGCCATTTTTATCTATTTCGTAAATTTCCGTTCGGATCGAGGCTTCAATAGCAGAATATATAAAACGGCTTTGATCCAAGATGGTACCCGAATATTCCCGACCTTTAGTTCGATTAAATTCTTGGTGCGAAAATATTAATGTTCGTATTAATTTGTTCATCTTCGTAAATAATAAAATTAATTACAATATCTGCATCTTTAAACCCCAAAAGCATTGAAAATGTATTATTATTTTTAATTGATTTTAAAATAATCGATAAATATTTTTCTTTTTGATGGTTATATATTTCGAACGTTGTAAGAGCTTTTAAGGATTCAAAAAAAATATGATAAATGGAATTTTCGAGGGATTTCGACTTATATTTTTCGATAACAAAATATGGATTAGATGGATTTGTTCGATAAATATAAATGGAGTTGACCTTAAATTATGTATAGGTCCATACATCAAATGAGGATGCCCTATTTTCTAAAACAAATTGCGCAATTTTATCTTTCGAGGCATCAATATTATTTTCATCAAATTTTATTTCAACAATCCCATAAAAGAATCCATCAAAACTAAAAACCAAGCTGGAAAAATCGCTTTTTACTGCTGACTTTGTAATATTATTGTCTATAAAGTCATTTAAAAGCAATACTATTTAAGGAAGTGTTATCAGACATATTGCAATCATTAAGTACTAAAATTATAATGAAAAAAATTGAAATTGACTTAAAGGATAGAAAATTCGTTTAACATCAAAACTCGGTATTTTTCGTAATTTTAATGGCCTTATTTTATCACAAAACAATTGGTTTTTAACATAATTTATTCAATATTTTCATATTAAAATTCAATTGAACTCATTAAATTGCCGAAAGATTAATTAAATCCAGGTATGCAAAAAACCCCCCATTTAATTCAACTTAGTTCATATGTAACAATTATTTAATTAAGTAATGCCAAATAAAAACATAAATAAATCTGGAGTGCATCAGCCCCAAAAGAATCCTATAGCATTTTAATTTTTACCTTGATAATAATAACACCTCTTGGTTATTTTATGTTGATTCTTAAGTCTTTTAATTCACAAAGCTGATCGAAGCCTTTAATTTAACATTAAATCAGAAGTTTTCAAAAATAACCAATAAGACACTTGTTTTATCTTCGGTTAATTTATTATTTAAACTGAACTTTCTTTAATACCATGACCAATTGTAAGCTTATTTGAGAATTAAGCTAGAATCGACACATGCGCATATTAATCCGAGTAATAGGGCTATTTTCTCCCGGTCTCAAGCTTCTAAGGGCCGGAATTTTCAAGACGACCTGTTAGAAAGAATGCACAATATTGTGCAAGAGATATAATATTTTCATAAGATATAAAAATAATAATAATATTACAATTATAGCAATTTACTGATATTTCATTTCCATTGGTTTCTGTATTAAGGAGCCCCAAATTATCTTTAGTTCGGTATTCATAATTTATATGAAAAAATACCCGATTACCATATGAAATATTTCACGTTATTATTCAATAAAATGAATAGAATTTAAAATATCTGACTGACCGACAAAATAAAGTGAATTCTTAATATGGTCAGAAATATAAAATCGATATTTCTCGCGCTTAATTTACACGTAAGATGGGTTTTGAAAATTACCAATTTAGGACATCGGGAAAATCGACACTAATTTTTAGATTTAAAATTGAAGATTGATTCACAGAAAATTCATTTTTGATTTTTTGTAACAAATAGTATTTGAGCGCGTATGGCATGCGCGTGAACGCATAAACCATGACAAAGCACAAAGTCTGATGAAAACCAGAGAAATAATATAGAATAAAATCCTAATTTTTTTTATTGAATAAAAAGGCAAAGTATTATAACATGTATTCATATTTTTAATATGAAAGAGCTAATCCATGTTTGCACAAAAAATAAATCGTATTATGGACAGGAGCACGGTAAATAAACTTGATTTAAAAATTCTAAAATTCGATTGCATTTTTGTACATTCGAATCAATGCTCTGCAATATAAATGCTCAACCCCTGACAAACGCGTCATAAATGATACTCCATACATAAATTGTTGTCCTACTGTCTTGTTAGGGTAAAATAATCCCAACTAGCAAAAAATATGGTTATTTATATTTTTGACAAAATGCAATGCTTTTAATCCTACAAATAAATTCACCAAGTTTATTCGTAAAGCAACGGCACGCAAATGCTATAAAAGTATTAGGAAGATGATCGATCCAGCATTTTATATTTTGATTTTTTTATCATATTTTAGGATCAAAGATTAAATAAGACCCCCATATATTTTGTTGAGCATGCGTGCATCCATCTGATATTTCCAACATTCCAAGAACTAAGCCAAAATTTCTAAAAATAGATCAGAATAACGTTATAAATAAACACATTGAGAATGAGAGTATATATTACGAAATAGAAATGCCATAAGAAAGAAAATACTAATATAATATGCGCACGGTCATAGAAAAATGGAGAGGAGGCCAATTGTATCATTCAACCATATATTAATAATAAGTGGTATTGCGGGTAATTTTTTTTTTGAATTTAATTGAATCTTTATAAAATATATTTTCTTCGTGTTTTGCCTAGATTTACAGCCTTTTTATTTCTTCAATAATGCCCACGATTAAACCAAATATTTCAAAATCTACTAAGAAAAAAGATCAAAATAATATTTTTTTATTAATTTCTTTATTATTTGGTAGGAAAAGTTATTGCCTATTTCTAATCAGAAGGAAAAAAACCCTCATGTTAGATTTTCTGCAATTTTAGTACTGATTCAAAATAATTCAATTTATAACAATATTTTACATTAAAAAGCTCATTTGACCGAGGTTCATATCGCAGAAAGCTATTTAATCGAAGATCACACCGCCAAATCTCTTCATCATGAATGCAATTTATTCAGGTTATTTTTAATCATTTAAAATAATTATAATTTTGATCACTCCAAAAATAAATTATTGATCTATTTCTCAAATATTAAAATTAATTTTATAATTTATGCAATTTCATTTGAAATATAATAAATATATTTCCCTGATTATTCGAATTAAAATGAATACCACCTTAATCCACCCACCCAAAAGAAAATTGAAATAATATAGTTTTGCGAAAAAATTATTTCTGAAATTTTGAGAATAAAATTTCTCATAACAGTATAAAAAAAACGTTTTAAATACAAACAATAATAGAAACCCTTAAATTCTGAGATGTATTTTCCATTATTATTCACGCCGGCGCGTGCGCGCCGGCTGCTTATTATTCTGTAATCAAGCGCAAGTTCATTCAGAGCCTGAAAATATGGATTCAACTAGTTCTGCTTCATTTTCGAAATTGTTTTTAAAAAGGAAAAAAATGAGTTTTAAACACTCATTTACGAAAGAATAAAATGAAATTTTATTTCGTCGTTTATTATTTGAGAAACATACTGGTAATATTATAGTTAAAAAATACTTGATAAAATCGCACTTTACTGAAATATGGAAAGGTAATATTTAATGTAGATGAGAATGTTTAAAAAACAAAACACTTCCTTTTTTTGCCACGTAAATATTTTTTCCTATTTTCAATTGAAGAAAGTGGTGAAAGTTTTGATGCCATATACAAAATTTGTGATTTATCTTAATTAATTTCGTGTAAAGATTAAATACATTTTTAAGCAGCTTAGAAAGTATATCGAAGAAAATTAATTAGTTTGGAAAAACTAAATTGTATTTATAGAGACTGACCTGTTGAAATTATATACAGGGGAAAAAATAGTAACACAATAAAATAATACCTTAATCGTAGGTTACAAATATATGATTGTATTATTTGTTGTGAACCTCTTTATACTCTAACAAGCCAATACTCATATGGTACGACTCCCCTAGGAAGAAAAGGTTAACTGCGGTCTTTTGGTATGAAAGAGTTGACCTACCACTGATCTTGGCCGTGGTGCATACCTGGTAGCTAGCGTGAGTTGAATGAGAGACCGTGAAGCTCCCCTCGAAAGAGAAAAGTAAGATTTTACGCATCCAGTCATAACAAAAAACGTCTTCAGGGAGGGATAAAATTTATCCTATACTTTGATACAATGCTACGACCTTGTATAAATATAGGAATGCAATCATATTATCAAGGAGAATCTCTGAAATTATTTTGGGGTCGTTCGGGAGATGATAATGAATTACTCTCATGTATAGTCATGTTCGTTTATTATCAAACAGAGGAGCACCTGAGAGATTTTGGTTATTTTGCGCATGCGTATTAGATGTTGTTTAATACAAGGCGTTTAGAGGATTAGACGCGTTTAAAGCAAGGTTTGGATTTTCAATATAAAAAATGCTGTTTCATATAATTTAGTCGCCAAATTTATAATCTCATACAAACATTAAATTTATTGTCGTTTGCTTCGTGTAAGTATAAAAATACTTTTAATGTTTCTAAAATATATGGGATTATATCATTTTAATTTTACATTCTAATTATGTAAAGCTTCAAGTTTCTATCTATATCCTAAGAGTCTATTAATTTACTCAAAGCTTAATTGTAAAACATAAACATTGAAGGATTCGTGTGAGGATTCAATAAAATTTTGACAGAAGTAGAAACTTCTGGGTAGATGAGATCTAAGAAAAAGTGGATGTTAAGCAGAATTATTCGACAAATGTTCAAATATTATTATTTAAATTTTAAATCAGCAAAATCACGAAGGTCATTCTGTTCATCCCAAATAGCTCGAATATAAACCGTAATAAAAGAAAGGGGGAAAAATACATTAAACACCAGCTCAAATAATAGATAATTCAATCCAATCCTTCTCCAAACCATGACGATTAGCGCATGTCAAAGAGATATACATTTAATCACATAAGTCAACTCGTCTGCAATAAAATTTCAGAAAAATCTTTGCAGCCAGTAAGCAGAGCTGAATTTTGTGTTTCTGACTCTTACCGACTCTAAAAAGTTCGGTATAATCTCTTCAAACTTTATTTTTATTGGTTGAATTTCTAATCAAATATAAAAATTTGATTGCAATTTTATATTTGATTAGAAATTCAACATAAATTTGAAAATTAAATAAAAATCACACGTCGTCAGTCCATTTAATCTCGAGCCGCCCACCTTTTTCTTCAACTCTTTGTTTTTGTTGTTGAGCGTAATCAAATATTTATTTAGGACTTATGAAGATAAAGCCTAAATAAACAAGGAAAACCTAGAGAAATAGTAAAAGGAGGATTAAGATATTCTAGTTCTTTTCTTCAGCGTTTTT
>SGJC01001293.1:0-10417 GCA_009887335.1 Henneguya salminicola
CAAAATAGTATTTTGTGATGTACTTTTTATAATAGTAGGATATTTTAAAAATTAGAGCCATGACCATGAATGGTGGGTAATGATAGGATTCGGGAGAGTTGAGGATCAATCGGGCGAAAGGAATTTGTGTTTCTTAGCTTCCCCCTAATGACAGTTTAATAATATTAAAGAAAAAAAAGCAAGTCTTATGATTAAAATTGAGGGCTTAGAATTTTTGTTTTATTTGCCTGGTTTTCTATTTTTAGGTGTTTCAAAATATTGGTTGCTCAGATTTTGTATTTCCCCTGAAAGGCGCACGAATACTTTTTGGTTATACGATCCGTTTTAAACTAACCCTGTAATTCTTTGTAAATTAAATCAATAATTTAAAAAATAGGTATTTGGCGGAATCTGTAGGGAGAGCAAAGAATGCTTTATAATCCCCGTAGAAGATCGTACAGAAGCTACCCAATTACCACTCATACAAATGGATTACCCGGAACGATAGAAGACCCAACAATTATAATAAGCGACAAATGGAAATCCTATACTAAAATAGGGAATGACAAACACTTAACAGTAAATCACAGCAACAATTTCGTAGATCCAATAAGCGGAGCTCATATACAAACGATCGAGAGAACATGGGGATCGGCCAAAGAGGGAAACAAGCGCAGAAAAGGAGCGTATCGTCATCCTTCGAATTCGTACAGTTCACAATATATATGGCTATTCACACTAATCAACCAAGATCCATTTGAAAAAATTCTTAAAAATATTGCGGAATTTCGGCCCCCGGAGATCTAAAACACGTTTAAAAAACACAATTTCATTTTGATAAAAATAATAATAAAAATTTCAATTATTTAATAAAAACGGCGGATCATCTTTAGAATAATAACTATCCGTTTGGCGGTGCCGCAAAAAACAATTATTGGCGATTAATTTTTATTTTTACCAAAATTTATGGTTCAATGAGTAATAAAATTATTTAAAAAGTATAAAAAATGATTTAAATTACTTATCTGCAGTTTATTATTCATTTTAATGATATGTAACGTGTTTAAAAAATTAAAAAATATCATTTGAAATATTTTTTAGCGGGCCGCCAAGCGGTGGGTTATTATTCTAAAGATCAAGCAAAGCGGCTCGTATAACCGAATAGAACTGGGGCACGTTACTGATATGATTTATTGCGGGAAAATATTTCAAACGACCTGATGGAGCAATTAATCAATAATTGATGGTGTTAATTTTATATTTGCAATGATTCAATTGAAATTACATCGTTTTAATCACTGCACAAGTTACCTTAAGTTTTTCTTTTGAAATACATGATTAATATTCTATTTTTTAGAATTAAAATTTTTTTGCGCCTTTTTACACTCTTAGCTTCCTTTCAAACATTTAAACGAATTTATCCTTACCGTTCTCATATCGTTCATCATTTAAATTTTATTTTTTTAATTTTGCGAAAAATTCAAGAAAATGGAGTTTATAAAGCTTTAATATTGGATTTCATGAATCGTATTATTTCGTTTTTTTCGATCCAAGATGCTCTTTCATAATTTCCTTTGACAAACCAGATTGAAATTATACATTTGTTTGACATACTTTTTTAATTTTTTCTATCATCACTCTATTATTTTAGAGCAAGTTAAAATAACGACAGGGAAAGAGCCAATGAATGAGAAATAGCCTTGTAAAACAGTTTATATTAATTGGTAACATATTTTATTTTCAAAAACTATATTGTAATCTCGATTCTCTGAACTAAAAGGAGATAAAAGAGTTCAGATAATCGAGGGAAGGAAAAACATATCCAATAAAATTAATTTTTATATTCCCTAACATCTTAAATATAATAGATGCAATTTTTTTACTCCTTGTAGCCCATGAAAATGACATGCGTAGTATTGTTGACAAAATATGATTATTCCTTTAAGGGAACCAAAATATTCAGAAAACCAAGATATTTCAAAACTGCGCATGCCACATAATCGCGTTTGCACACGTTCACTTTAATAATGTAGAGTTTCTAGTACTTTGCTCATTTGCTGTTATCGGAGGCATTCGTAAGAAAAATAAAAAACGAGAAAGAAATCTGATTTTTCTAATATTCCAGAAGGCATGTTAGGTTTATAGATGGTGCTGTTAATAAACTGATAAAGGTGGATATATACTAAATGGAATGCAATGTCAAACGATAAAAATCACACACATCATGCGCGCGGCTGTATGCGCCAACCGTCAAAAGCAGATATTTATGAATGGCTTCTTTAAACATGAACGAATTAAATGCGCTTATAATCTGCAAATTTTTATCAAATATTGTAGTTCTAATAAAAGAAGACGACACTACACCAATGTTGATCTTTTAGGCAGGAATGATCACATCCTCATATTAGAATGAGGGCCATATTTATTTTGATAACAGCAACAACCATGATTTTGATTAGAAATCATTCAATTATCTTAAACAAGGAGAAAAAATGACAAAGAAGGATATTAAACATTTCATTTTATTTATTGCTTTATTTACATGATTTAAAATAAAATCACAAAAGGAAATGAGCGTATATTATAACGGATTTGTTATCTGTTGAATTCAATCAAAATGGACGATTATACACGATTGCGTATTATTTTCGAAATTTTACCATTTATAAAATTTTATTTTAAATGAATATTAATAAAAAGATGAGAGCATAAAATGCAGAAGTGTTTAAACTGAAATGATTAAGATGCGCAACTCAAGAAGTCGATCTGCGCAGTTGCTCAGATAAACTTTTATTCGAAAATATTTCAACTAAAGTCCCCTCAACATTTATAAGAATCGATGACAATACATTATTTTTTTGATAATATTTTGTACAGGATTAAATTTATGAATGGAGGAACATCGATATCTGTCAAAATGCATCACTTGTATTATTTTTCCTGCCCTTCATTATTATTCCAGTGAAATATGGCGTATTTCATGTTCTCAGTATAAATTAAATTCATTTTTAATAATTAGGTTGTTGTCTAAAAATTTTTATAATGAACAAAAAAAGAAAAAAAAATATCTCGTAAACATAAAAAAATTTCGTCAAGATGTACTTTTATCAAAGATGTGTTCTAAAATTCAGCATACGTTAGACTAGGGGTTCGTAAAGGGGCAGTTTGATAGAAAAATTAAAAAATGCATAGATGATTTTCCTCATATTTATCACTATTACGGTCTGCTCGAGCCTTAAAATGTTTGAAAACTCTTGCTAAGACAAAAACCGGACATCCTATGATTCATTCACAAAATGCAACAATGAGCGGTTAAATTAAGTGTTAGCGACTAATGATTAAGACGAGAGCTCAAATAGTTACCATATGAATAGTTTCTTTGAGGCAATAAAGAGGGAGAGCTAAAAAAAACGCGAATGTTTGTTGCCTTATGATTCTCGTACCTCACGGATTATACACCTGCCATACCAGGAATGGCTTTAGCTCTCTTAGAAAAAATACCTAAAAACTTAAATTAACGCATCCCCACACATTACTTTGAGTACACCACCTAAAGTTTGATGTTGCTGGAAATTGCTTTACTTCGATGATCTTATCGGAAACGATATTATACATGGCAATAAGGCGCGCATTTTTGGTGATGTAATTGAGGTGGAAACAACCGCTAAACGTTAGTTTTATTTCTTAACGGATATTATATACATTTCATAATAGAAGAGAGTGTCTCTTGAGCAATACTACTGATGTCAGTACTTTTGTAAGATTTGCTGTTGCCTTTATGTGCAAAACCAATACAATTTTCCTTGAAGTCTTCCGCTTAGAATCATCCAACAAACAAGAAGGCGTATCTGAAATATCAAATCAGCAGTTAAATGGGGCTACACTCTAAAAGCGTAACGAGATTTCTTCACTCTCGGACAACCTACATCTGGGGCATTAGTTCACAGGGAAGTTTTTTTTATTGGGAAATCTTTGAGAATGCGCTTCTTTAAAAGGTAAAAAAAAGAGACGAATAAATATATTATAATACTTGCGAAATTGATTTAATTATCCTCTCCATTCATAAACTCTTCTTTTTTTTGTACTCGGACTGTATGTCTAAAACCTTACTAGTTTCTTTCGAGAGGGGGTTTATGGTCCCCCGACAACCCGGGAGCAGAAGTTAGACAGGCACCACTGCCAGAATTGAGTGGTAGTGTTGGGGGGGGGGGGGTTCACCCACTAAACTTCACACCCAACTTCTTCCCCTAAGGGACGCCATACCACAAGGGCATTGACTGAATTCATAAACTTTTATTAAAAAAAATACTTCCAAAAAATATTTTTTTATGATATTTTATGTTGTGAACGTAACCATGGATTGTGTCCAACTTGCAATAAAAATAAAACACCAATGAAGAAGTACATTGATCGCGATTTAATTTTTTGATAATAAAAAAAATACTTTTAGTTTTCCAGATCATTCTTACCAGCTAAACAGAGAATGAGTAACTATCTATTACATTTGCGAAATTGATCCAAAAACAAAATTATATAACAGTCAAAGGTCAATACCACCCCTGCAATCTAACAGAATATGACCAATCTTGAACAAAACAACTAATGTACTATTTTTAAGCATTTTTATCGAGATATCCTC
This sequence comes from Henneguya salminicola, assembly GCA_009887335.1. Taxonomy (NCBI): domain Eukaryota; kingdom Metazoa; phylum Cnidaria; class Myxozoa; order Bivalvulida; family Myxobolidae; genus Henneguya; species Henneguya salminicola. The sequence continues at coordinate 4,619 of SGJC01001293.1, forward strand.
TCAGGAAGGCCAGCTTTGTTGGCTTTTACCCCAGCTAAAATCTACCATAAGTGTAAAAAAAAAGTGAATCTATGTGTTTTCATAAAATTTAATTGGTAACTGTTCTTTTAATAAAAACATTGACTTCGGGAAAAGATTTATAATACGATACTGGAGTTAGGATATCAAGAGAACATGACAGTTTTATAATCTTGTTAATATGTCTGTTTATATCATCAATGAAATTGCAATAATCCTACTTTTATTGACGACCTTTTAGAGGTGTACATTTATCAATCCTTCAGTGTTTTATCATTAAAACACAGCAATAGGCTTGGCCTCTCTACCATCTATCAGTTGTTTGACTCTGGAAAAGAAGGAATTATATTGCAATGTGCTTCATAAAAGGATTGTTGTCCTGAAATAATCGTGGCTGGTGTGCCTCATTAAAATAAATTTTAAGGGTATGCCTTTAAATTGGTTGAAGAACACAGAGTTACACAAATTGATACTTTGGTTTTTGTTCATTTTATTTGAAAGCATTCCAATTTCGAAGCAAGTAGGCAAAGTATTAAAATTGGCGTACTTAAATTATGGCCCTAGAGCAAACTTAGCCACTTCAGATATTACACATGGTCCGCATGCTCCTAAGAACGTTTGATTTTAAAAGGGAATTGAAAGAGTTGTCCTTGCTTTTTTGTTATTTTCGGACCCGCGAGCTTTTAACTTTGATAAATATTGCTTGCTTAGGCTAAAAATTTGGGCAAACCTGTATTACAATAATAAACAAAATTGACATCTGAACAAAACGTAAAATTGTAGGGACTTGTCAAGGAATTAATTTCATAAAAATGATATAAAGAGAAGAGAGAAACATCGAAAATTGTTGTAATATCCATGAAAGAATACAAATTAAGGACTTATCACTTAGAACAATTGGATTCTTTATACCCATTTAACCCACATTTAGTTGATTGGGAAAAAAGGTTCGAGAAATTATATTCTTAAGGTTCAAATTTTTTTTATTATAATTTTTAAAATTTAAAACCCATTTTACAATTGTAACGAGAGAATTAGAATTCTAGACAAAAATTAAGATAATTAATAAACGTGCAAGTGGTGTTATATTACAACGATTTTGCGAAATCTTATTTTGAAATATGGATGGGAGAAAATACCAGTCGTTCTAACTAATTTAATAAACATACCATAGTTTTTTTTAGATGCGGTGGAGAAAACGAATTTGTTGTGAGCAAAAATTTTAATCATTCAATATATCTTAAATTATGAAAATAACTTGCTATAAATATGCCATATTACAACCGAAACATTGAAGATTAAATTCTTTAGAATTTATTTTTAAAAATTTAATTCTCGCACGCGCACATGATCAATATACTTTTTGCTTTAATGCTTCCTCCTAAAGAACCTATCCACCACAAAAACAAGAGGGACGAAATTAATATAATCATATTAAAAATATTTTCGTAATTTCATTCCAGTTCCTTTAAAAACACATGTGAAAAAGTTTAGTACATTTAAAACAATTAGTTAATGTAAACGCCATAATATTAGGTTTTTTGATTTAATGAGAATTATACACGATTTGAAAGGTAAAAGGGATCCGGCAAATAGTAATTTAGAAAAAACAAGTTTAAAAACCGATATTTTAATTATTAATGAGAATTGAGTTTTTTGGATAGCATTTTATTGGCAAGGGCATCCATTTCTTTTCGACCAGATGAAGTCATGATACGTCCTCTTAAAATATAAGATTGATATATTGTTACCCATTCTCATCATCAATTTTTACTATGTTAAGTTTTTCAAGAGCCTGAAGAGCTTTACGTGCAACTGACCCTGAACCACTAACATGATGTTTAGGTCGAGTTCCATTACGTTTACCAGCTAAATATAGACAAATTTCATTGACTTCCGTAGATTTTTTTAAAATAACCAACACCCATATTACTGTCAATATACAAACGTCGAGCTAAAGCGGCCATTCGTACAAAAAACCAATCTTTATTATATGGAGCAAGTTCTTTTCCATGTGATGTTTTACAATATAAGGTAAAACTAGGAGCTTCAACCACTTGTTTTCTAAAATAAATAAACAAATAAAAATACCTTTTAAGTACTGAGGCGAATCTTTCAACAAAAACAGATTGATCTACATCTCTTACTCCTGGCATGGTTACACGAGTTTACCGAAATATCCCGACTGCTTCCTGTTTTGCAAAAACACAAAATTTTATATTTAAAACTTGAAGCTATTTTACAAAAAAATATATAAATAAACTCTATTTTGAGACTAATAAATTCGTAACACTGAGGTTAATTACATGAGAAAGCTTGTATATTTTCCCATTTTAAGCCAAAAATTTCAAAAATAAAAATTAAATAAATGTATTTAGTTTTTTTTATAACTCTTTCACAAAGAACTAGCAGACTTTTTATTTTCAGTTTGAGTATGCGCGTTATAGAAAGCACCATTTTGAAATCTTGCTTGGATTAATTTTTCTGTAAAAACGCTAAAAATATTTAAAAATTAGCAATAAAATTTTAAATCCTACTATTACCTCAACAGCTGAACATGCAAATAAAATAAAAATTTTTAAGCAAAAGATTTAGAATGAGTCTCGTCGGTAAATTACTTAACACCAAAAATGAAATTGTTGACCCTCCCCCCTCTTAAAATGTTATGTTATTTAAAAAGGGCCACATCGTTTTTAGCGTGTAGTTATAACGTCAAATACTTACAGGAATGCAAAAAAAGTAATGAAATCATAGATCACATAAAAATATGTACAATCTAATATTCCTGCCGAAGAACATTAAAACTGTGCTTCCCAACAACGAGCCATTCCCGCAAAAAACCACAACTAGAAATGTAAAATAAATTGTATATTTTTCAGACGAATTTCGTTTATTTTTCCATATTATCAACTAATTTGCTTGACCTTCGACACCCCTTTATTGATTAACAAAATTAATCAAATAATGTAGATTCAGAAATGAGAAAAAAGTTCATTCAAACAATCCTTTATTTTCGATTGCTGTAAAACCATCGATATGATGAGGGCAATTTGTGTATCGCACCCTCTTAATCCCAGAAATGACAAATATTTATTATTTTTGTCCGTCTCAGACAGGGTGCGTAATAAATACCTCCCTGGTTACTTCCAATAATGGTTTCATGGGCTTTGATCCGTCTAAACCCGACTGCCAGATAGATACCAATATGAGAATAAACAACAGAGGTGGTGGCTCTTATTTCAAAAAATTCCCACCTAATCTATTTTCTCAATTAATGCCACCTTCCGACAAGAGCATTGGCTTGCGAACAAAATTTAATTTCTGCCAGGCATATACCACCAATGACCTAATGCTCGCCCATATCGCGCACCTGTAATATACTTACACATACTAAATTTGCCATAATCAATCTCTGAAGTAAAGCCGGAACAAAGAAATTAATCCCATACTTTGTACGACGATCGTGCAACAAAGCTCTCCCTACAAGCAAACCAAATCTCCTTTAATATGAATTTTCAACGCAGTATTACTTGAATTCCAAATCATTTGAGAAATTAGCGAATAAACAATTGCTAATATAATTATATTTGGTACATTGACATAACAAAATAAAGTTCCTTGATTTCAAAAATGAATTCGGTTGAACTACAAAGTATTTAGTACTAAATTAACGATTTACATTCAAACATATTAAAAAATACGATTTCAATCTTAATATGCAACAGTTAATATTACTAGACTTTTTACTGTATCAATCGATTGCGCACGAAAAAAATATTTTTAAAACTCAAAAAAAATTCGATCTAAAAAATAAAAACTAAAACTTTTGTAGAATATGGTAACGAATTTGCTCTCTTTCTCCTTTCCACCATCTTTTTATATTTTTTTCTATCAAAACTCAAATAATATGAGCCTAAACAGTATTAATTCATTTCGAACAGGTTTAGCTGAGGATTTGCCGATCCAGATTTCAAAAAAAAAGAGAATTGGTCCAAAAACCCGATTGCTTTCTAATACATGATTCGCTATCCCTCATAGATAATACCCGAGCCGTACCATAACTGGGGTAGGTTCCATTAGGACACAATATTTACTATCTTATATGGGCAGAACGGATTAAATTTTTGACTAAACCCCCCAATTATGATGTCAAAAAAGTGCTCAATTTCATTGACATTATGAAGAATCGTTTTGATTGTTGAGTTAAGACGCGCCTTGGTGAAATATAATGTGAATAATTTTAATTATGATACGTTTTAGGGGATACAATAAAATCATAAATAGCTGAAAATATCAGATTTTTTTTGAGTCGTCAAATATTTTGTTCTGATTGGTAGGAATTTTTCAATGATTTACCTTAAACTGGGTTTTTTACGATATATAATTAGCATCGAGAGTAATGGTGTGAGCTACATAAATTTAAAAATTTTATTTTTCTCGCTTTTTGATGTTTAAAGCCAGCAATTATCGTCCCGAATCAGTTAAGCTTCGTCCTTTCTATTTACGTTATAACGGAAATCCCACAAAAAATATACAAAGTATTTCACAGTTTTTATATGCTTTGAAAAGGAAAACCGTTGCGCATGCTTATAATGTATTTCTCGCTCTAGTGTAGGCTTAAGATAAACTAGGGTGTTAACCAACCAAGCTTAAAAATGCTCAAAGTCTCAGACAATAATTAAATTGTATTATTATTATGAATGCTGAACTGACTAAATTGTCGTGCGCTTTCGCTCATAAGGATTTCATTCATTTTTATGTTTAAAAATATATATAAAGGAAAAAAACTGTTGAAGGAAAGTTCAAGATTTTTAATTCAGATTTACAAATAAAAAAATATTTCCTATGAATTATAAGAAATTTCAAGCTAAATGAATTCCATAAAAAATAATTAAATTTCATCGTATTTAAAGGTTTAGGACGAGAAAAAATTGTTTAACAAATTTTTAAGATTGGGCAGTTAATTTGAATACGAAACTACACGAAAAAGATTAAATTTATGTTATAATATGAATATCCTAAATTAAAAATAGTCTTCCAGATATATTATATTTACCGAAATTGATGCTCAAATTTTATTACAAAAATAAGATTTATTTTTCTATATTAAAAAAAAAGCTTGTTTGTTTCATGGATTGCACATGCGCAGATTGCGTGTATCATTCAAAAGGACATTTGCCTTTTTATTGGCAATAATCTAACTGCCTTGACACCGGGGATAATTTAAAGTCTCTTTATTATCTCACATCCAATCTCTTCTCACTAGTCGCCACGTACCTTTGGGGCATTGTCTCGTGGTTAAGTATTCTTACCATCATCTATATTAGCAGCTTGATCTTTGCTGTCTGATATTCCTAAAAGTATTTCGCCAATGGCTTTTTTACATTCTTCATCGCGTGACTTCCAAAAACCATCTTCACGTTTTTAGGTTACTCTCTTCTATTTATCAATATCCAGAGTAATTTAACACAGTATAATCAACTATATTTAGTAACAAAAAGCATCTTCTACATACCGTATTTTCCGGTAAATAACGCGCACCTAATAGATATCGCGCATCCCAATTTTCGGAAAATTTTGAATCGACCTTTTGTTGAATAGATAACGCGCACCTAGCTGATAATGCGCAGGAAGTGCGCTACAAAGGAGTTGTTTTCTGCGAATTCAAACATAAACGTATTTAACAGATCAACACAACAACGGCCAATGGAAACTAACGAGAATGAAAATATGGACGACATTTTCAGCCAAAGCTGCAGGCTTGTCACTCGACGAAGAAAA
>SGJC01001296.1:0-10961 GCA_009887335.1 Henneguya salminicola
AAACTTCTTGTGAATATTTTTTTAAAAGTATTTCTCTGTTATATAACAGTATACAAAATAAAAAATCAATATTTTTTTAATCCAGTTCTTACTAAAACTGGCCAACACTTCAGATTACATTAAAGCAGTTGTATTTGAGAAAATTGTAATGATCGTCGCGGGCCGCAACACAACCATCGGCGGGCCACGGGTTGACCATGTATGATTTAGATTATAATAATCACAGCATATTTTAGTTAAATAATATATGAATTTAGAATGAATCTTTTTTATTTTAATGGAACACTGATTATATTATTTGTTTTGAGCTTTATTTATTAAAACAAATAATATATTTAAAACATAACGGTTTATATGTTGTAGAAAAGACATTTTTTGAGTAAAAGAAAATTTATTGACAAAATTCTTCAATTAGATTTTGTTGACGAAAGCATGAAAGAAGATTTTGTTGTCAAGAATCTGTTTGCAACAAATTTGTAAAAACAATGGATTTGTGAATTCGAGCCTTATCTGTGATTATTGCTAAAAAAGTGACCACGTCGAGAATATTTGTCATGAACACACCAACATATCATTATCTTTGCAAACTCATCCATATATTAATATTACAAAACTTCATTTAATTGTTATGAAAAAAAGAAGTGTTATATTTTTTTATTTTTGACTAGCTTGATAAATACGGGGGCAATTTCGTATGGCATGGAACCGAATTATTCATTAATGCTCGGGTGAAATCCTATCATATAGCTATATATTAGCATTAATTGATAGATCGTTTCAATCAATTAAAAAACGTTAAACGCTTGAAAATTTTAGACTTAGAGTTTCTTTCTGCATGAATATTTTATAATCTTTGACTTGTAGATTCAATATTATGATTTCCCTGGATTTTAAAAAGCTGAAAGTGAAGTAGCTTCAGGTATAAGACTTATCTTAATTCTTGGTTATGTTGGGTTAATTTTTGAACTAATATGCTTACATATTTAATCATCTTTCATTGTTTAATCCCAATTTAAAGTAAATACGCTCTAAAAAATATTCAACTATCCCTCTTATACTGTTTCAGTATGAGGTCTATCAATTAAAATATTAATCCAAATTGCTACAGAATTATTTTGACCTATTTATACGCATAAATCTTTTTTTTTAAGTTTATAATTTTTCTTTCGATACTTAGACCATTTTTTTCTATTTCTATACAAACATATTTTTATCTTTGGTAAATTAAATATATAAATTTACTGAAACAAGATTTAGCATTATTAATATAATATAACCGCAAAGATGTGTGCAATACGCTTAATTTATCTTTCCAAATTTTTAAAAATATATACTAAAACATTTTTTTATATTCATGATTTAATCACAAAATATTTGGAGATTAAAGCTCTTAAAAAAGTAATAGTTTGATAAGTTAAAAAAATAAAACTTTCTAATATTTGGCATCTTCTTTATTATTTATTTGTAATAATTGAAATTAATTTTTGATTGGTCTTTAAAACCAATAATGTTATTTTAACATTATTACAAAATAAAGTATTCTTTTATCTTAACAAAATTTTAAAATTTTCATTCTTTAAACAATTAAAATGTCTCAAATTGCATGTCCATATGGTTCAAAAGTTTTTAACACTGTTTTATTTTAATATGTACTATATTTCACATTTATTTACCCAATGCAATGAATTTTACAATTTTCATACGGGAAAGGAGATATTATCAAATAGAAAGCATCTTATAACAAAAATATTCTGCTATAGCTGCCCAGTGTAGGGTGAAGATTTTATCCGAATATTTTAGTGAGAAAAAAAGTGAATGTTCTTTTTTTTTCCAATTTTCTGCAACTCGTTCTTTCTATTTCAAAGCTAGAGAGAGAGAAAAAGATTTGAAAAAAACTAAAAATGATAGACATTTAAACGTGATTCTATATAAAAGATATGGGGGGCTAATCTAATAAGGCTTCTTTATATCTTTTAAGTTTAAGTACGTCATTTTACTTAAACTTCTGCTTCAATATGTGATGGGAAATCTTCTCTATACTTCTAATTATACAAAACAGCAGCATAAATATATATCGATTTTTAGTATTCCTTGCTACCTTAAATACATATTAAATACAATACATTCTTAATTTAGAGCGTTTCCCCTTATTTTGTACATAGATGAAATAAAAAACATAATTTCGTAATCAAAAATCTTAAGTATCACCTTGATATAAAATCGCACAATATACTTTAATATTAATTCCTTAAGAATACCACAAACAAAACAATTGAAACACTCATTACCACATCTGGATATTTTCTTGTTTAGAGACTTTCACCCTTTTCTACTTGTATGCTTCTCAACTAGTTAGCTTCCATAATATTGAGACTTTCATTTTTCGAATTTAAAAATATGACTTAACATATGAAATAATATATTTGTAATTTAAGCCAATTTTACGAAATGCCAGAATACCAAATGTGCTTTAATTTATTATCAATGAGCAGGGAGACCAAACTTAAAAAATCTTTTTAAGTGCTGTATAAAACTGATCGATATATATTTGGAGGGAAAATATTAAAAGTATATTATTACTTTATAAGCAATGAATATTTCGTATTTTCTTTACCACTAGGTGTCTATTTACATTGCCGAATATGTTTCTGTTGATAGATATTATTGATAAATAGTCAAATTTATTAGCGAGTAAATACTTATTCATATAAAGTATACCTCAAGGCTATTTTTAAACCTTATTAATAATAGTGCCAAATTCAATGAAAAAATAATTAATGGTAAAAACAGAGGATCATGATATCCCACCGTTTTTCCCAATGAAAAAAAATAAAACTCTAATATGGCTATTTTTGACGGCTTAAAAAATTAAAACCAAGAAAATAAAAGTAATTAATTATATAAAATACTCAAATATTCTATTTTGTTTGTTTGTTGAACGTCATTGAGCTATTAACTACCATTCATAAATTAATAATTTGTATTTAAAAAGGTTGAGTTCAAGCTTGCGTGTATCAGATTAAATAACCCTAAGCTGCCTAGTTAGTAAAAATGACATCGCCTTTAATACGTTTCTTTTTTTTACTTTCTGTCATTTAAAAAGTTAGTTGATATTTAAACAAGATATAAATTAAAAAATATTTTAGTATAAAACTATTTTTTACAAAATTAATTATCTATAATAATATTCTAAAATAATTTACTTTGTAAGTATTTAGTACCATTGCTTTAAATATAATGTACTTTATAATTATAGAGGAATATTTGTGTTGATTACACTGAGCTTTAACAAAATTTCCTTTTTTATAAAGTGTGAGTTTTTTTTAAATTTATTTGTATTTTTTTGTCATGATCTTTTATTCAAACATAGGTGTTAATTTTTTTCGAATTAAAAGATTTTTAAAAATAATATAATTTAAGATTTCTATGAACTCAAGTAAAATATGTCAGGGTACTATGATTTTGATCTTGGGTCCCTAATTATAAAAAAACTAGATTTTTCATTAAATTTGCATTTTAAAAACTCATTGAAAAGTAATTAAAGTCGAATAAAAAAAATATTAATTTATATATATGGCTGGGAAACGAATTCATCACTCTTATTTGTAAATTCACCGATATAATTTTTCATCCCTTATTAGACAAACACCAATCAACGGCAGAAAGAGTTTGAATCCGCATGTAAAAATATGCAGAGCTATAGGTATTTTTAACTGAAGTTGATCAATTTATGTGGTGAGTTTTACAAATCTATTAAAGAGTCAAGTTGAAAATATTTATACGTTTCATTTAACGCCAATCCAACAGTTTCAGAGAAAACTTAAAAAATACTTCCCATTTGTTCGAAAAATATGTAAATTTTTTTGACTTTATAAAATTTAAACGAAAATACCTTATGCCAAAATTTTTACAGACGTAAATTTAAAAAAAAAATATTTTTATGTGTATAAATATGGCAGCATAAAATAGCTTCAGAAGTTAACAATTATATTTTATTTATTAACAAAAAATATATTGTCAAATATTTTGTTGCATGCATTATTTTTTTACACAATTTATATTTTCAGAGATATTTAAATAATTTATAAATAGAATTATTCTATTTAAAAAAAAGTAACTAATTATTTATATTAATTATAGGAAGATACAATCAATCAAATACATTATATTTTCTATTCATTGACTGAATTATTAAAATATTGTCTTATTATTCGAAACAGGTTTGAACGTAACAAAAATTTCGTTTATCTCACTGTTATTAAATATAAATTGCAATAAATTTAGCGATATTGTGGATATTTTTACACTATATCTCGCTTACCAATTTTTTTATAATTTACACATTAGATATTCGGAATTAGTTATTTGTAAATGATTAATTATCAATAAATTGAGTTATTTAAAAAAGACTAATAATAGAATTATATTATTGAACTTTTATATTTTTATCATTTATAAATAAAAAATCTTGCTAATATATCTATTATTACTTTTTATTAATCGACTATACTTATTTTTAAAAGATTTATATTATATACGGTAATAAAAAAACCTGTCAAAATAAGATGGTACTCAATTATGGCTGTATGAACGCAATATATTTATGGTTCTTCTTCGCGATCGCTGCCACAAATAATATCGAAATTTCTCCAGAGGTTTGTTTCTGTAAAATTTTTTTATCCCTTGATAAATTTTTTTAAAAATTAAGTTCATTATAAAAAAAACCGAAAGTGAGTGAAACTCAGAAAAATGCAGAATTTTAAACTCTCAAACTCACAAATATTAAATTATTTTATTTTATTTTTGTAAAGCTATTTTTCGAATTCCCTTCGATCTAGGTTAGGATTTTTGTTTTATATTTAAAAATAACTTTAGAGTTTTTACGGATCTGATCACGGCATTCTTAATAATATTGGAACTCGGATTTGAGGATTTGAATAAAACAAGCAACGTTAGGATGTGCATTTGAGAACTGATCATTTAAACAGCGATTGTATCTTATAGAGCATCGCTATTTCTGTTGCAACATAGTTGTCTTTAGTCAGTATATATTCCATAAGCATGGCTCGTACCTAATTAGCCATAGGTTTTCAAAATAGATCATGGTTGTCATCAACGTGTTGTCAATGTTTTAAAATACTGAATCGCTTTAACGATATTGCAATGATGAATCAATGTTGAGAATTCGATTTTGTGCAAAATTATTTTTCTGTATGTTATAGAAATTTTGAATTTCTTTAACTTTGTATTAAGAGATTTCTTAAGGTAAAAGTAACAGCCATGTAACTTGTTGTCTGGATATCCATATCGTTTTTACTTGAGAAGCGCCATTTCGAACTCTATTTATATTAAAGAAGCAGCATAATTATAAGAATAATTGTTTAAAATAAATATCATTCTTACTCGTGAGTAGTGCATAAATACAGCGAATATATAGATCTGCTTCATTGTCGTAAATCATTGCAATTATACATTGAGTAAATAGTGCTCGTTAAGACCGAAAATTTATATTAATGAAGATATGGATATTATATCTTAGTTTTTAATAAAAAAATCATAATGATATTCATAGAGTACTTCTATGAACCACTCCCTTCGGAAGAAAAGGGTTACCATTTATGAATCTCTGAGGTTCAGTCATAGCTGTTTGAACTGAGTTTAAATTCATAACCTCTCTATTTTCGCTAATTTTTCCGTTCACAGTCGTTTATGTAAGAAGTGCATATTGGATATATTTAAATTTGTTACTAAGACTGATGATTAGTTCCTGATAAATTTTATAGGGATATCCTTTGATCTGGTCCACTTTATTACCTATTAACTTATTCGTATTCATTTCAGAAGTTATTTCTGCAAGAGCAGTCTCGCTTAGTGTTATGACGCTTATTTTACAAACATGTTCGTGATGAAAAAAAATATTACCGTCCGATACGATAAATATGGCTTTGCAGTTATCTTCGACGACTTAACTGAACATATGATCAACTAAGTTTTTAGATTTTATATTATGTCGGTACGACAGTTATTGTATATAAAATTCCAACTCATTTTATAAAATAGATTTTGCGCGCGTAAAATTTAGCGTTTGTCTGATTTCTGCTGTGCATTTACATTTCCGCAAACCCTTCTTGCAACCGATATATTTATCTATTATATTTGATATTCTACAATATTATAATTTTAACAAATGTTGTCGCAAATCATCTATTATAACTTTTATTTTTTGTTGCATACCAAATAAGGAAAATATATTTAATTTAATTGAATTAGGATTGCTTTTATTAAACAAGCTATAAATTAGATAATTTCAAATATCGAAAAAGCCGTTACATGGTTTATAAATCGTGGATTGGGTGAAGACACAAATGGATGCCTATTAGTAGATCCTGCGGAACGAGGTAATCCTATTTTTATGAAATAGATTATTGTTGGTTTTTAGCTGCTGATATATGTTGGAAATATGCTCACAAGGCATATAATAATCTTAATGTATTTAGCGGGAAGATATTGAATCTAAAAATAATTTTTTGATATATCTAAATAGAATACTAACTAAAGTTAATTACTACTGCAGCGAATGTTTTCAACATGCTGCGGAAGAGCACAAAGATGTATAAATAACAAAAAATATATCTTAGCAATGTCTTCTTACATTCGCCGCCAATTATAATGCTCAAAGAAAGTTCGAGTAATAAAGTTTTTTTAAATTAAGATTTACAAATTTGGTTGTTACAGACTTATTGATTTAAAAAAAATATAAATTGTTAAAAATATAATTCAGCTATATAACATAATTATGTATTAAAAATGAATATTTTACTTTTTTTAATTGTATCAGACCTCTCTCTAGTATAACGGTTACATTATACTTAAAACAGAAGTTATTACTAAAGTTATATATCTCATATTTGCACGAATGAACAGATAAACTATCAATATATATAATGATATTTTCAATTCCCTCCATTTGAAGGATTATTTTGCAATAAATATCTCATTTATGCGTAATTATCTATGTTTAAATGGTATGTTAGTTATAGTTAAAAAATTGAATTCTTATTTTATCCGTCATTTGATCGTTTGTTAAAATTTAATTTTCTTTAAATCGTATCGCTGCGAAAATTCCAATAAATTATAAAATATAATCCAAATCAATTTTATTTTAAATATCTAAAACATTTTTCCAAAATCTAAACCAATAAAGTATTCGCTCTTATTTAATTTTATAAAAACATTATCTTCTGCACTTATCTGTTTATGAGAAGATCGAAAATTGGATTATTTGATCTTCCTTCATCATTAAATAGAAAAAAATATTCCTTTTTTTTAAATTATATTCAAATCGAACAAATCTAATTAGATATTTTACGAATGGAGAGTATTATTTTAATAGGACAACAAACTATGTAGTTATGCCAAATCAAACCGTAATTTATTAAAAATTATTAAAACATATTTTAAATATATTTAAAAAAAAATTAGATAAAGAAAAATGCATAAAAATAAAGAGTATAAATTAAATATATTTAAAACATATATAAACTTCATCTTGATACAATTTCGTTCTTTGCCTAGATTATTTATTTTTTTTAATAAAATACATTTGAAATATTTTATATTGCATAATTCACATATTTTCATTATTTTCCTTGAAATTCTTGCGCATGGACACGTCAAATTATATGTTTGTTAACATACATTATTCGAAAAAGTTAAAAAAATCCGAACTTTTGTGCATTTTAAATTTATTAAACACTTTACAATATCTCTTATGAATGTATATTTTTGATTACATTTAATTTTAAATCAAATTACTGAGGCTGCCAAAATTACACAATTTTATCAATAACATTTATGATCTTAAGCTCCCAAATTTTTTGACGCCAAATATTATGACAATTGAGACACAAAAAGTTATTAGGAATTGTCTTCATAATTTCCAGTGTGGGACAATAAAATCAAACTAAGTCCCATTATATATTATTTTAAAATCTGATATTTCACAATCAGATGGCACTATTAATTGATTTTAATTCAGATTCTAGGGATATGATAAGATGTTTAACATAATCATAGAACGATCCAGCCATTTAAATTTTTCTTAGACTCTAGTTACTTTAACAATTGCACTATTATCTCTAAATCGATAAATTAATCAAAAATATATATTTGAACTGTTACTTAAATCGTTCCCTCCTCGACGACGAATTGGCTAATTTTTTGTTCTCTGGGTTTCTTAAATGATCTCACGATATGTTTTTTTTTTCAACTTTTTCATAATATTGCAAAAATCTAGTTATACTGACTTACCTCAATTGAAAACTTTATAATTTTTGATACTTTATTTTAAATGTCTTTAGAAGTTTTAAGGTCATACATTTTATTTATTAATTTAAATTCGAATATATACTTAAGGCAATGAAAATATTTTGTTGTTGGTTATAAGATATATCTACTTTAATAGTTACCTGACATAAGCTAAGTGACAGGATTGCAGGTTCTATTATGCCCTTCTTTTTTTGCAAAAAAAAAAATTTATTCTTATAAATTCATTTAAATATGGAATTTTCCATATACTTAATAATACTGATTTCTATCTCTGTTTTTCTCGGATTTAATGTAATTCAGAAATTTTTCCCTGATTACACGAATCGATTAGATTTATGACTTCACGATCATAATGAATGTAATGTATATTTTTTTAGATGATTTAATTTAAAAAAGATTATATATATTAGTCATAATTGAAAATATATTGAGGGCAGTATTAGGTATTTATTTTTTATATCTGAATTAAACAAACTAATAACTAATTAATTGTATGTTAAGATCAAATATTATTAATATATATATCTTCAGACCATTTTCGGATGCTAATTAACGACTCTATTACCATTAAATGTCTTTACTCATTGAAAGATTAACTCCTATTAGTGCCTATATTAAAAGCAATTCCAAAAAATCACCTGATAAATGCTATCAACCATCGAATTCTACCCTTAAGATAAAGGTTGATAGAAGAGGTAGTTAAGCAAATGAGATCAAATATGAGAAAAATCTAATATATATCTATATAAAATTTGAAATGATATTATTAATCTTTTGTTAGTACATAGTGTTGCTTGCTAAAAAGCTTGATATAAAATTAGCATTCGAGATTGGCTAATTCTTGATCTTAAACTACGAAAGTATATATAAATGTATTAAAAAGATAATAAAAAAATCAGTATTTATTAAAGTATGGGTGTTATGATCGAAAACGGCGGGATTGCAATAAATACATATGTCAAAGTAGGACAAATAATTATTATTTTAAATATGTTTGCAATTCCCTATTTTTATACTTATGAGTTTTATATATATCTATTATTTCGAGAATTATTAAAATTAACATTATTTTATATATTATTTATATTCTTATGATAATTAGTACTTTAATATCCAATACAATTAAAATATTTCAATTATAATACTTTGCTGGGATTTGCATAATTAATTATATAAAATTAATGTGATAAAATTGCTTATAATATAATTATGGCTCCTAATCATAATTAACCCAGGCTTTCTCTGAAATCATCTAATCAAGAATACATACATCAAGTACTCATATATTATGGCAAACATGAAAAATATGGTTGTAGTCATTTAAAAATAAATAGTATTATTTCGAAAGATAACTGTACATATTTAGTGAATGTTAGATTTAAGGTCGAACACAAAAAAAAAACAAATATGGAAGAAGTTGAATTTGAAAACGAACAGTTTTTAAATGATTTTACTTTGATCATATGTATTCATAGTTTTGAAAATTCTTGCATTTTCAAATTTATTTTTGTAAGATCGGCTGTTTATTACATAATTAAAATTTTTCACAATATTGATTAATACATCAATTATAAAATTAATTTAATATTTTTCACACCTTGCGTGTAGATATAACCCAATTTTGTTTTCATACTTAGGCAAGATATATATACTTTTGTTTTTTATTTTACTATACAGATATTAACAAAATTGCGCAATTTAATTGAAATACATATTTTAATGCATATTCTACATTATTATTTGTTATAAAAGGCGAATTTTAGTATTTCGCACTCACTTAAATAAAAAATATAATATTTTTTAAAGAATTGACTTTTGGCAAAATTTTCTTTAAATTATATTAAGCTTCTTTTATTGGATGACGCGGATTGACAAGATCTATAAAGTTAAAAATATCGTGCCATGCACGGCACATTATTTTAGGAATAATATACGAATAAAGTACACATAAATAGTGTATATTTTTATTAAATGAGAACACCTTTATGCCAGAGCTTTAAGTTTTGCATTTTATTATCATTTTAATATTAATTCGATCATAAGTTTTTTTTTGTAACGATGAATGATGTGACATATATTAAATTAATATCAAACTCGGTAACCATATCAAAATTTTTAATTTTCTCACTTCAGCCTATAATATTAATAAATATATTATTTAATATTTAAAACTCATCTTATTTTAAGATATATAATACACTTTTATTAAAAATATCTCATGAGAAATTAGAAAAACGTAAAAAAAATATTTTAATCCTTAAAGTTTTTCTATCGACTTTTTTTATGCAAATAAAGCAAAAATAATATTTTATCTATTAAGATTGCTAATGTGGGTTTTCTCAGGCAATTTTACTGATTATCAAGACGCTTAAAGATCTTCAAGATGATAAATAGTCATTAATAATTCAAGCAAATTGCCAATTGTACTTAATATCATATATTTGTATTTAAGAAAAATTTTTGGCTATAAATTTTAGAATATAGAATTCAAGAAACTATGATTTTGTTTTAAAATTTTTTAAATATTGAAATTAATATATAGCATTTTTTCTTTAAATTAAACTTTTTTTACTTTGAATTAACCGATTTTTTTTTTGAATTAACCGATTTTTTATACTTACATTTTAAATAAA
>SGJC01001302.1:0-13761 GCA_009887335.1 Henneguya salminicola
AAATTTTAAATCAAACTTGACTAAAAAATTGGGTTTGAAGCAGGCTATGCAGACACAAATAATTTTGACTGATACAAAACAAAACATAATTTTGGTGCAAAATATGAATTTTATTGAAGGGAATAAGTCTGATATTATTAAGAATAAAGTGATATTTTAGAAGTCTATGCTACACCAGCAAACTTGAATAAAATTAAAAAAATATCTGAGGACTGAAATTAAGAAAAGTACACGACCACGTGGCGGTGCCGAGTTGGAAAAATAATGACGGATTTTGAATTTGAAAAAGTATTTAAACGAAAGCCTATTCTACTGTTTTTACGACATTAACAAATTAATTTTACGTGTCAAGGTTTTTCTTTCGTCTCCACTAAAATTCCCCGAGATAATCGTTAATCCCATCCTGATCTTGTTCACTGTTTTCATGATAGAGCATACTCTTTTTCCTGGCACCATTCGAGTTTATATACTATTTTAGTTGCCCTCTATTTTATTGGTGCATGCGTCTGTTCAGAATCTACAAATTCAACAGAAACATTAACCGTCACAGTGGTGTAGACGTCTGGCAAACTACAGGAATTTATAAACCAGTCCGTGGCTATCGTATATTCAGGTCTCACGTAAGGTAATGGAACAAATAGGAGAGGGCAAGCGGTTTATCCGGAACCTTAACAATAAAAAATCTTGCGATAATTAATTAAATCGTTCTACTTATCCCAACACCCAAACTTCCATTGAGTGGGAGACCTCTGGTATTTATTTTATACGAATTTAGCCTTATTCATTTTGACTTTAATTTCAGCACCACCTAGGACAATATCCTCAAATTGCAAGCTGTCGGGTATAAGTTTTCTAAAAGAGTTCAAGTAATGAGATATGGTTGTTTACGAATAGCCTGTTATTTCTATTAGAGGCATAAGTGTAACTTTTGCCATTCAATAGTAGGCTAACTCCAAAACACTGCAGATAGAAAGTTTTTCTTGAAAAAAGGTCCGACAAAAGATGCTTACACTACGACGGCAGTCTTTTTTTAGTACATCTCTAATTCTTTCCTTTATGGGAAGAAATATTTAGGTTTCCATAAATTTCACAAAATTTACACTTTATAAATAACCTCATTATCGACTACCTACACTATGGCGTTATTTTCGGGATAAATAAAAAATTAAAGTTCTTAATAGAATCCCCTACTGTTTGCGTAGTACACCGTCATGTAGGGCGGTGCTTACTATTCTAAATATGATCCATCGCGGATATTATAGCTTATAATTAACATATTATTTTTTCGAGCGCTATCAATATTCTTACTGATATTTTTGAGTTTTATTTTTCGATTAATTCAAACTTGTTTATTTCTGTATTGAATATTAAACTCAGTGAGCCGCAATAGTAGAACTCACGAAACGAAATATTTAAAACCAACAATTAGTATTCAACTAAATTAATTATTGGCATTTTTTTAATCAAAGCTTTTATGTTCCACGCGCATGATCTCTTGACACCATTGCTTTCTCATGTATGAATGGTTATTTGTATATAAATTATTAACAAGAAACACTTGATCTTATCTTCATTCTTGATTTTTTGTATCAATAATTTATTTATTTAAAAAAAATGTAGTTGTAAAAGTCAAGCAGGAAATAAAAGTTTAATAATTCATATTTATTTATTAATTGTTAATTTTTGCATAAATTTTGATTTTATGCGATAAATAACTCAATAATTTAAAATCTAAAAAAGAACTAGATGGAAGGGAAACATTTTTTAATACAAAGGTGTTTTAAGGAAAATATTTAAATGATTTTTTCTAACGCTATAATTTATTCCAGTGTATCGAATTTCATGCATTACTTCCTTTTGTTTTACATAAATTGTTGCAAATCTGTTTCGTCACTCATCGCTGAGCTAAATAATTAAATTGAGACTAATTTTAAAAAACTTACAAAACTAATTTTCTTTTTAATGAAAACATCAATCGTTCACAAGATTTTTAAGGTCTAAAACTCAAATATGTCATATTCCATATGTGCATATTTCCACACTGCAGTCGAATAGCCACAATGGATTTTTCAAAATTTATTCGAATTATCCTATTATTAAATTTAATTATTAACTATTAATTAATTATATTTAGGAACGATTGGAAGTTATCAAAAATCATGAAAATATTATTAAATTATGAACATATTAGAGACCTATCTGTACTGCTTAGCTTAGTATTTTGTTTACTAAAGACAATTATTATTATTAAAATCAACCGCTCATTACTATTTTTGATAAATTTTATCTATGACCTACAAATATTAAACTAAGCATATTAAAAAGAGGATTAAAATTATCAATATATTAATGTATATTCATCTTTTAACCTTTTATTATTATTGTTTGATTTTGCGTGTTTTCATCGTTACAAATTTATTCTGGTAATAAGTTAATATTATATTCTTCTTATCATGGAATTGATTATTGTTATAGTAGAATACTTTAAATATGCCTTTTATAATTTCAAAAATAGGATATTTTGATTTATCAAAACACTTTCCGAAAATCAATTTTGTCTTATATCGGAGTCTCGTTTTACATTGCAAACGTACATTTCTTGCTAACCTATCGTCTAATATTCTTTTTAAAATTTAGATAGCCGATTTAGTTAGGATTGATTAGTCTTATAAAAGCCATCTATTCGACTTTAATGTTATCGTCGAAGATCGCGGGATTCAGTCAGGCTATTTAGAAAAATAAATCTCACAAAAATTAATTTTATTATCCATAGGAAAAGTATTGTTTTATTAAATGGAAGAAACCACAATGCATAACATGAATTTGTATCCTCCATTAATAAATATAAAATAATTTCGACATTGAATAAATTTACTGTTAAGTAATATTATTGAAAATACAATCAAGATACGGTTAAACTTTACAATAATAGCCCCCGCTTGGCGGCACCGCTAAAAAAAATTTCAAATGATATTTTTTAATTTTTTTAAATTGTTACATATCCTTAAATGAATAATAAATTGCACATAAGTAATTTAAATCATTTTTTATACTTTTTAAATAATTTTATTACTCATTGAAGTATAAATTTTGGTAAAAATAAAAATTAATCGGCATTTATTTTTCCATCAAAATATGAGCTCTAATATTTTTATAAAATCCTATAAAAGTCAATAAATATATAAATCAATTCTAGTAAAGGACTTTAATGTTTATTAGTCTTTAAAGCCAGTTGGAAAAGTTAAGATACGGATTTTGAATATCAACAAAACTAGTTCTAGTTCATTAGTTTTAGAAGTTATAAAATTAGCAGTAAATTTACTTAAATAATTAAAATTGAATCATTTATATCTGGGTAATATAAAAATATTTTTTATTCAATTTAAAGGGTGTGCTTCACGAAAAAAATCTATTCGCATATTAATTTAAAAAATAAGACAAAGAAATTCTTCACGTATTTCAGTAGTCTCCCAATATCTATATTTTATTTGGATTGTAAATAATTAAAACATTTTTAGTTTAGGTAAGAGCACATTTTGGACTATATTAAGAGAATTTAGAAGAAATGGTGGAATTTTTTTAATTTTGTTGGCTTGACGACAACTATAGACTTTACATGCATTTAAAACATTCAAATTTTTCCCATTTCCTCGAATAAAATTTATACTTAATAGCTAGGCGAAATAGAGTTATTATCTTTTATTATTCATTGCTGTATAATATAAAAATTCGAACATTTTCATTTTGACTATACGCATGACTGTTGGAAATTTACAATCCACATCTAATATTCATCGGAGAGTTTTATCAATTTTATTAAACATAGACTTTGATTTTCTCTATATTTAGCTGATTTTTTTTAGTTTGCAGTAATGAAAAATTATCCGCATAAAGCCTGATATTTTAAAATAAGAATTCCCCCCATTTTGCTGTTAATAAGTTTAAGATTTTATTTTTAGCTCTTTTTCCTCCTCTTTCAAGTTCAACTCCAATCAAATCGTTTCCTAACAAAAACAATTAAACTTGAGAATAATAATAAACAGTTTCGTTAAGAATTATTTTGATTTACATTCAATAAATGGAAACTGAACTATTGCTAGATTTACTTAAAAAACCGACCGTTTTGGGAACGAAATTTAGTTTGGGAGAAACATATAACAGTTCCCTAAAATTGCACCCAACTATATACCAATAGAATTCTATTTAGCATTTTACACGATTTTGTAGTATTTATAAAAATCAATTATGAGCACAAGGCACCATAAACTGTTAATAAAAATACTAAAAGAATAAAATTACTTTAAAAATTTTTCGAGATCTACGTTAAAAGATTATGATGAATTCTTTTGCATTAATTGAGTGAACATTGTATAATATTAAGAACAGCTACATAACTTTACAAACTTGATGGTTGTGCATGAATGATGTAAATAATTAATTGATTTAGTCACAGTAAAACAGGAAAATTTTAATTTAATTATTATTTTTTTCATTACATTATTATTAAAGGAATTATAAAATGTATGCGATTAAGGGTAGATGAAATTTCGTTTTCAAAGATCTAAAGTTAAATAATCTATGTTCAGGTGTTATCGCGAACTATGTAATATCGATGAATAAACTAACAAGACCTTCGCGCATAATAAAGGTTACACTCACAGTAACTAATCAATTAAAATTAATTCTGTATGACAAAAATATCTTTCTTCTTTTTTTTTAATTTTTTAACAAAGATACCTTTTGGAAAAAATAAATTCATGATGCGAGAGCCGGTGAAATTCAACCACTTCCCATTATGTAGTGTTATGGGCTGAACGCCTGCGAAATAATGACGATATTATCTATTAAGTAGAATTTTAATTTATGATAGATTTTAATAAATATTTGTATTCTCCAGGTAATAATTTAATGGTCAATGTTGTACGAAGGAAATATTTTTATCCTCTCCCTATTTCTCTCTGTGAACAATACATGTGTTTCAATTGAACAGTTGCAGATGGTAGTGCACAATTGTATCGTTTATGTTAGAAATTCTGTAAAGTGCCCGATTTTTTGATTAGACAAGAAACTGAATTTAATATTTATTTATAAATTAAAATAATCAAATACAGTCTAAACTAAAAAAAAATTGACAATTAAAATCCTGAATTTTACGAACAGAAACAGATTAAATATTTTTAGACCTCAAAAAGGAAAAACCATGGTATTTGGAATTTTTACATATAAGAACAGTTTTTTTAAGTATTTTATTTGAAGGTTCCTTACTTTTCAATACATGAAAACTTATTCAACGGATACAGAAGGCGTGAGAATAAAGTCTTAAAAAGAAACGGAATTTATGAAACTAATATTTAAATAATAACAATATCAAATATTAATATATTCATCATTTTGTTTCGTTTAGAAATAGCAATGACATTTTATTTTTTTTTTAATGGAGAATTTTCAGAAAATTGGTCAAGCCATCGGTGATGAATAAGTAATAAAAAGATTCAATTTCTTCATCTTCTTTTTCGACCATAAGTTGACGCGGTAAGAGATAAGTACACGTGAAGCTAAAAAATTAAAAAAATACTTGCTGATCTGTTTCTGTCGGTTTGAACAAAAATGAGGGTTTTTGATGTAATTCAAATCCTCAATTTTAAAGGTGACATAAAAGAAAATTAGGATCAAAAATGGAACAATAAAGGTTTACGAAATTTATAAAAAATTTAAATGAGCAAAATCGGCTTATGTTTTGTTTTATACATCTACTGCTGCTGTCACTAATAGCCCCAGAGCTTTAACCCGAAAAATTAGTCAGAACCAATGACGGTTACAAGAAGAAGGATGTAATTTTCTGATACGAATTTTTATTGCTCTACGCACGCGCTCTAGCAAAATTACTGAAATTACATGATCCAATTGAAGAGTGTAAAATGTATCAATTTAATTCATGTCAGAATTTCTTATCATCAGTATAAAAAATAAAGAGTTTTTTTTCAGTTACATCCTACAATATGGACATGCTTTTGCATTAATATATTTTATATTATAATTGATGATTTACTTCATGTAATAACTTTAAAAAATTTTTTAATTTTATTCAGTGATTCATTGAATCAGCTTTCTTCAACCTTTTCACGCATACAGATGGCAAAAATAGGGATAATAATTCGCTGGCCGGCTAACACCGTAACAAAACAAAACTAACTGCGCACTTCTCTAAGGGTGATAATTCTTATAATATATGATTCGAGCGAAAATGTTCGCTTGATCTGTGACGGTTTTGACACTATCAATTGAAGAACACTACATTGAAAATCGATCTTACCATCGCATATCTCAGATACAAAATGGAATTATATAATATTCGGGCCGATCCAATTGTAGAATTTTAAAGAGAAACGGAATCTTTGAAATTTTTGTCATGTTTAAAAAATATCAAAAATGTACAATTTTGAACTGAAAATCAATCATATATACTTGAAAGGAAATAGATAAAATTAAAACACTAAAACAGCTTAGGAATATACACCTATAGATATTTTTGGTTGCAAAAATAAAATTCTTTAAGGCATATCCCAAATCACTGGTTATCAACTACGACGATCATGCTACTATTAAATTTATAATGGGGTTCCTCATCAATATTGCAGTTTTTCACCTCAAATGCGTCAATTTAATAAAGGGCAATAAAAGGACATTTAATGGTTTCCTGTCGAGTCCTTTTAGATTAAAATGATAAATATTTCTATAATATCTTTTGCAATTTTCTGCTGCGATTCAGGAATCAAGTTTTTTACTTGATCAATTTTGTACATATGGATTTTGTTTAAAATAAAAACACAACCTTGATTTTAATTAACTTTAGATTTTAATGCTTTAGCAATATAAGAGCGAAATTTTCTCCATTAAAAAGAGGATCTTTTATTTAAAATATATAATTCGAATTTTATTCCTTAGGGTACTATTTGAATATTACTGTTTCGTATTGAAGATATATTCATATACGGAACATTTCTCCTTTTTGCGCTTCCAATTTTATGCCTCATTGAAACGTTAAAAATTGTCTCGATGAAGTATATCTTTTCTGCTTAGTTGTTTCAAATAATTCTTAGAAATTTTATGGATACGTCCGTATTGTTTTTTTATATGACAGGGTGGGAAAATCCAACTGCAACCTTATTTGCTTATATATTTCGAAGTGTTGTAAAATGAATCAAATATTTGTTTATACCAAAGTGAAATTGTTTCCAACATTTTTCCTCTCTACTCTTCCCTACTGTAATGCTAACTGAACCGTCAATGTTATTGAATGTTCCCTTAATATAATTTTTTTTTCAACAACAAAACCATATGTTTGTTCTTCGTGATCAATATTTAATTTAGATCTTTTATTTTTTCCCCCCTTCTGAAATTTTTGTTGAATTCGATGTATTTTTAATTGTGGATTTATGATATTTCAAAACCCCTTTGAACATTTTGTTTGATTAAAAAATAATTAATGACTACAATACTTCTTTTTATTTCACTTTTCACGAACGAAGAAATTATTAAATTATTAAATAAAATAGTTCAATTGACACTTTTAATTGGAAAGTGACGCGATTCATCTGGACAATTGCGATTTTGTTCGGGAAGCCATTAAAATAGAGTTTATAATATTTCATATGAATAAAAAAATTTTGTTAGAGCACACAAATTAACTTTTGTTTTAGCCTGCGAAATACACATTTTAAAAAAGTAGCCATTGACTTCTAAAAATTTGATTGCATTATTGTTCTATAATCATTTATAGTATTGCTGTTAATCGTTTAATTTTAAATAACAACAAATCTAGATATATTAAATTTATATTTTTTCATAGTTCCTTTTTTCAGCTTCACTTTATTGTTTTCAGATAAAAATCGAGCAATCTACTTTAGGGGTTGGGAATCATGTTATGTTTAAAAGTTAAAAATCAAAACACAGACAAAATTAACGTTATTTTATACGTTTTTTTGAATCTTAAGAATACTATTCTCATGAGAACTTCTTTAAAAAAAAGGATATTAGATGATTTAGTTATATTTTTATAAGAAAATAATATTAATACGTGTGATTTGTTGGAATA
Organism: Henneguya salminicola; assembly: GCA_009887335.1. Lineage (NCBI taxonomy): Eukaryota > Metazoa > Cnidaria > Myxozoa > Bivalvulida > Myxobolidae > Henneguya > Henneguya salminicola. Next base: position 8,096 of record SGJC01001302.1, read on the forward strand.
AGTGTTTCGGTATTTTATAGTGGCAAATAAAAATTACACCTGCAAAATAATATTTCCATTTTTGTTATTATTTTGGACTTTTTATGTTTTTGTAGTTTTATAACTACATTTTCCGTTGCAATATTTATAGAAATAAAATTGGCGATGTGTCTTTACGTTAATAAAACCAAACCTAAGTGACTGTCGTCCCACCGAAAAAAATGTGGTCAAATAAATTTGATGAAAAATACAATTGAAAACACCGGTAAAATCTTGGTAAAAATCCACGAGGAGAATAATTTTATATGTGCGAGTGTAAGTAAAGGTAGCTAAATGTTTAAAATCCATACTTTTAAATACCGCTCGCGCACATCTAGTGACTACATAGACTTTGATGTGAATTTAACTTAAATATTCTTTAATATAATTTTTTAAACTTTGAATTTATTTATACGCCTAGTTCTCTCTATTTGTTGTACACAAACTATAATTCAAACAAATTTCACTTATTTTACTAAAAACATATACCTAGGTTTCAAAAATCACATATATTTTTAATTTAATAAGAAATGATTCACAAAATTTATTTTTGAATTTACAACCTGTTGAGTTAATCTTCCGGCTTTAATGGATATTTTTTTTTTAAAATTAACCTTAAATTTAAAAATTTTTTATATATTTAAAATATTGTATTTTTTAATAGTATATTACAATAAAAAAAAAGACGAAATAATTGTTGCTGATAAAATAAAATAAACATCAAATTTTTGAATATGACGTCATCGTGACCCAAAAAATCACATTTAGACTATATAAATTAGTACGATTGCGTAACTATCACTCTGGTCCTCATCATTGCGAATAAATCTTTCGCCTTTTACTAAAGATTTCCGTGGTGAGGATCGTTACTGAGTTATTATTTTATTAATTTTTGTGGGGTCTACTTTTAGTAGGCTCTAATTAATCAGTATAAAAATAGTGTGGTATTGATTTCTTTCTCCTACGTGATTGGCTTTTATCAATGAGCCTTCTACTAATTATTTTTCTTACATTTCAATTGTTAATTACATCTATATCTTCCATTTACATACCACGTGTTGTGTTCTACCACACGTTGTATTCTTATTGATTTTATCTTACTTACCCTCTTAAAAATTAATTTCATTCAGCCATTCTATTCATTTAGATATATTGCCAAATTGTTTTGAATTAAAAAAGGCTTAAATCTTTTACATGTTAAATTCCCTTAATTGCCATTTTTGTGTTGTAATTCTCCATTCGCTCTGGTTTACTGCTCTAACTTATATTATAAACATTAACTTTCAAAATTTTCATAATATTTTTATAAGTTGTAAAATAATCACCAAATGAAAATTTCATTGAACCATACAATAGTAATTCTAATACGTGTGTAGAAATTCCTATTGTTAAGATTTCTTTAATTTTAATTTATTGTAAATGATTCTTATGTAAATCGATAATGATATTGAAAATCAATTTTCGCTCGTCATAATGTGAACAACAGATTTCTCATTTATTTTAACTTTGCTTATTTTACAAGCACACGCGTGCGGGTTCTTATAAATTTTGTAAAAATTTGCCGTCATATTTCTAAATTAAAATGGAAAGATTTATCCGATTGTGTAACAAAAATTTTATCAAATTTGAAAAAAAAAGTACTCGAAAATGTCATAAAACGATTTAAAGTTATGGATTCTTGTATTAAACTACGTCCACTTTAGCATGCAACAAAATGGTTCAACCAATACGAAATTTAACGTTATTATTCACACAGAAAGGAAGGACAAAAAAGAATCGTAAGTTTCCACGCCGAACAGCGCACGCGCGTTTCTGTTTATAATTTGTTCACTAATCTTAATTGCAAAGGCGTTGAAAATATTGGCAAATTAACGTCGACAAAAATATTTACAAATAAAACGCCATTTTTGTATTATGATAAATTTAATGCACTTTACAATATATAAAATGATTTTAGGATATTAAATTAAAAAAAATAAAATAAAAATGACACAAATTTTATTCTTGGAGGCTTTAGTAATACGATACAAACCCAAGGATATTGTAAATCTTGTTGTCTTGTTTTAACATGGATGCAATCAATTGATATATTGTAGAACCTTGATATTTTTAAAGATTTTTCCCCACTGCTTAATAAAATAAATTTATGAATAATAATCTATTTTACTCGCTTTACATTTTCAAAAAAAAATAAAAAAACGTCTGTCATGTTGAACCCATATTATTTTTGAATTGAGGAAACCAATATTCGATCTTTGTGAATCATCAGAACGGTATCAAGACAATTGCATAAGGCAAGGGCAAAAAAGACAGTTTCCAGCTGTTGTTGAACTAAGTTTTGAATGTATTAATTATAAAAAATTCATAAAGGGATTAGCAGTAATTGTTCGATTGAATTACAAAGGTGGCATAATTTGGACCTTATTTGAAGGCATAAACGATATTTTATCCAATTTCAATTAAAAATAGCGTTTTATCTCTCCGGATTAATAATTCCAAGTTATCATATTATTTGAATAACGTTATACTTTAAAAAAAAAGCAAGCATTCATTTCAAAATTATGATAGAATTTTTCCAAATGGCAAAAAAAATATCTATGGTTCTTTAATAGATCAATTTTGACTAAATGAAGGGAACGAGATCCTTGATAGGATTGGATTCTCTTTTAATAACTAAAGCATCCAACAATGAATACTCAGTTAGTATTATTTTATTGCGATATATTCGTTTGAGTCGTCTGTAAATTTTATGGAACCAAAATTAGCCTTTTGAATCTATTTCGTATCTTTCATGTAAAATTTCAAAACAAAATTCCTGACCAAGCCACCTTTAAAAAGCGCTTCCAAATTTAAAAACGACTCTTTTAATAAAATTTTTAAGTCGTAGAATAGTCTTGTATTTTTTAAAATTAAGAAAATAACGAATTTTAATTTGGCAATATTCTTAATTTGTCGAAATTTTAAACCCCAGACACTAAATAATAATTTGCTAATCCAGAATAATAAATTATCGCTAAATTGATAATTGATCATGAATCTGTTATTTTTTTTTATTAAGTAAAAAAGAATTTTAAGGTGATCTAAGTTTAGGGATCCGCGCCCATTCCTAAATTTAAAAAATGTACAGACTGTAACTAAAAATAAAATTCAATAAATTAATTCCTAATTACTATCACTGGGGGCTCAACTTGAATTTTCCCAATTTTCATTCTAAAAGATCAAAAGAGAATGAATGTGCCTAGTAAGATTTATGTGCAAGTTGTGCTAAATTCAAAATTTTTGACTTATTATTTTCCATTCATAAATAAATAACATTTTCAAAATATTTTTATCCCCTTAATCAATAATAAGAGGCCATTCAAAAACTAAAACACAATCAACTCTTATCAAATAAAACAATGTTCTTAGCCTTATTTTTTCTTTAAAACAAAAAGGGCTGACACTCCATTTTTTTGATTCTATATCATGTTAAAGTAAAGAATTTTCTTAAATTACGATTCAATTTGATGAAATAGTTGAATAAATTTCGATTTTTATCAATTTTAGCTTAAATTTTCCAAATTATTATTTTTGTGGCTTACTTATTAACTAGCGCTCATTTTTATTTTTAAAACTCAAAAAATTCTAGGATATTTATTTAGTTTAAATCTTCTCGATAAGACACGAAAAAGATCGGGGCCAACTACCACCATTCCTTGAGAATTTAAAGATGATAACGGAAGGCTAATTGTAATTCACTATTTTTAAATAAATTTTCATTCATTGGAATTTGTACTACCCCTAGAAAAAAGACCCCTTGATGTACGCAGTAAAAGTTTTTTATTTACTCTTATAATGAAATCCAAAAGTGATAAGAAAGTGTGTATTTCAAGAATTAGGATTTATTAAAAGAGAATGAAATTATTAAATAAAATGCTGGAAAATATTAGCGTGGGAGCTCTAACAGGCAATTATTCATGTTATGTTCCGACAACACATTAAAAACTAAATAGTGTGTTTATACTTTTCCCACAACATTAATTGCTGATGGCATTTCATGGCGTTATTAACAATTAAAATAGTTCAAAAAAGACTAAAAATGATTAAATTGCTTAGAAATTTATTCTTTCTGTACTTTTCCCGTGTATCAATATTTAAAAACGTAAGAAAAACATTAATATATGTAGAGTTGGCATGGCCAGACTTTAATTAATTTTTGTCTCTGAATGGATGTAAATAATACCTTACTTTTATCTTTTGAAAAAAGGTTCTCAGCGTTCCCTTGTTAGCTTCAATCAACTGCTAGGATGGGCATTGCTACAAGAAATCAGGGGCAGTGTGGGGGGGGGTACATCAACATAACCTCACACTCAACCTTTTCCTTAAAGAAAAACGCATAATTGTGGTATTGGCTATCGATTTAAATTCTTAAATATAATATATTGCCTCATTATTTTCCTTTTAATAAAATTGCAATAAAACGTATCTGTTTTTCAAAAATTTATGATATTTTTTATTTCAAAAAGAGTATATATCTTAAAATGACTTATTTTAAGTAATATTCTCCTTGATTTTGATTATACCCCTTCCAGCTCAAGAAATTTACGATAAATTCTGTTAATTGCTCCAAAAATATTGCCAATAATATGTTTGGTCTCCTCTTGGAGCTCATTAATCTGTTATAGTCTATGGGCAAATACATAAAATTTCCCAATCAATCTTTCAAGAAAGATGCCCGGAGTTATTAAATAACGCATTGGCCCCTTTTTGACCACCATTGCGTGAGAGGGAAGATACAAAGAGGAACTTTTTATTTTAGAAACTGTCGTTTTTCCCACAGAATGAGAAAATGCACCAATTTGATACCCATACTATTAAATTAACACTATAAAACATCTGTATGATATTGATAAAACCTACGCAATTCATTGGTATAGTATTTCAAATCTAATGTTCGAAAAAGTATCGTCCAGGCCCTTTTAAACCCAAAACATGACTAAATTATGCTATATGCTGAATAAACTAATTTTTTCAAGAATCCCTCGAGTAATTTGCTGTGCTCAGTATCTGACAGATTTGTTACCTTACTTTTCATTACATTGAAAGGCGCTCATAACTAAAGATGTTATTAGAAAAATCATCCATGACTTCTTAGCTCTCTAACAACCAAGGAACAGAGTGTCGGTTCTGAAGTGGTTTGCTCGTTTGAGTTTTAAAATTTCTTGAATCTAATAAAAATGTAGATGTAAATTCTTTGTAAAAATTACCAGCAAGGCGTTTCTTGGAATGCCTTTTTGTTTTTAATGAAAGAAAATAAATTTCCTTGAGATTACGGTCTGTAAATTGACGATCAGGTGATTTATGGTTAAAAAATGAACCTATTTTCTCGAATCTCTGAATTTTTTTATTCAAACTGTTCCTTTTTGGAAAATTTTATAAACCGAAATTTGTAGAAGTTGAGAAACTGTTTTTGTAGAATTTTACCAATTTCTTTAAAGCTGTCCTAATTACGATGCCGTGTTTCATTGGGTACAATTCTAAGAAGACTGATCACAACAGGGGAAGATGTTGAAGTTTTAATGTAGTCAACCAATAAAAGCCGCAATGACTCACAATCAAACTCAGCTCTCTTATTAGGATAAATAATTTATTAAAGTATTCCTCTTTTC
>SGJC01001304.1:0-10940 GCA_009887335.1 Henneguya salminicola
ATGATTCAGCGGTAGTGTGGGGGTCTCTCCCACTAAACATCACACCCAACCTCTTCCCTCTAGGGACGCCGTACCACAAGGGCATTGGCTCGCGGAAAATTTTCAACGTCATTTCCTTTTTCATCAAGAGAATTTTTTCTGTTCCAAGGAGCAATTGAGTATTTGAGGGCATCCGGGGGCCCTTCAATTGTATTTGTATCAGATCCAGTAACTGGATCTCGAAATTTAATTGAATGGTTTACAGTTTGATGGGTATAATATTTTTTTCAAATTTCAATAACTTCGAAAGCAATCGGTAATGAGGATCAAACCTGGAAGTAGATGAGTACATATAATTGACAATGACGTAGTTTCCGTTTTATCTGAAACCTCTACCAAGATTATTTTTTCGTTGTAGGGTTCTTTCTACTCGCCCTAAAATCCATGCATCTTTAATTGGATGGCTTTGATGATTTTTATTTTTTCCGAGTTTCTAATCGTCTTTTTCGATGGGAGTTTCAGACCCTTCGATCTGCAAACCGGTAAAATCTAAACGATTGCAATTAATTTTCTTAAAGATTTTTTGTATTCTTAGACCGAATATTTAGAGTTTTCTGGGAATGCAATTATTTGATACCTTTGATTCAAACAACCTAAAATATGCCAGCATCAAAATTTCATTTTATGGCAATTTAAATTAAAAAAAACAGTTAATTGTTAATCGCATTTTTGTTCCTACAGTTTTCTGTCAGCCCCTTCAATATTTAGTTTGTCAGGGCAAATGTATGCTCCAACATTTTCACACGTGACGACGCTAATATATTTAAAAAAAATCTGTTAATTTGTATTTTTCTTATGATATATCAAGCTATAAATAGATAGAAATTGGATTTATAAATTCTCGTTATTTACTTTTACTAATGTTTTACAACAGGAAATTCCCAAATCAACCAAATAATTAAAAAAATTCATTTATCTTCAAAATATTTTGATTATAAAATTGTTTAGCCAGATTTACACCATTATTATCGCCGCTCGGCGCGGCGGAATGACATTGAACCTGATCCAGTATTCATTTATAAAATTTAATTAACGGTGTAATTGTGTTGGGGGGGGGGGGTGATCTAATTGATTTCTACGCCCATCACACATAAATTTTTAGCAAGTTGATTATAAATGTTTACATGTTACAAAAATTCCAACTTTTTATTGCATGCACGTAATCTGTGGTATTTTTTTTTTATTGACATAAAAATATTACACGTATTGAACACGAAGGACAGAAAAAAATGAAATTAAGCAATGGGCGATACTTTTTGACTTTTTAACTTAGTGTTCAACGACTTCTGCGATTTAGTAACATATTCCTTATAATTAAACTATATAAATCATCCGTTCCTTTTCTAAATAAGTTCAAAAGGATCTATGATAATAGATGCCTGCAGTAGAATAGAGTAGTAGGGAAAAAAATTCACCAATAAATATTTCAGTTATATTCGACAACTGAATTTACTAATTCTAAATTTTTATATTAACTTAGAATTTGGACTCAGACCCAATGCATACCTTTCTCCAATCGCTTAATGATCGTCAAATTGCAATAACCAATACAATGTGAAACATAACAGGTTTAAATATTAATTAAATTTGAAAATATTCGGAAACTTTATAATTCAAGCTAGTCGTTATTCTTCGCTACACGGCATATTTTAATCATGTACTTAATAATTTGGCTTTTGTTTTCTTTAGTTTACAATGAAACTATTTTCAAGAAGGATCTAGTCGGTGTTCCTAAATTTGTTAAAATTATAAATTCAGAACGAGAGGATTTTTCAAAACTGATAGTTTTATCCGATCAAAATATTTTATCAGTTTTAAATTTCAAAAATGGTTCAATATTATGGCAAAAAATATTCAATTCAAAAAATGTCGTGACTTTGGCGCATGACTATTTTATCGCATGCCTTGAAAAAACATTCAATGGATTTCGATTTATTGTTTTAGATATTGAAAGTTCTGGATTAATATTCAGCAAAAATTTTCAATCAAACCACACTTTAATGGAAATTGCATTAGATTCTGAAAATAATTTCGTTATCTTGGCGGGAAACTCCATTGCACACATAAAACAAATTGGTACTTTTCAAATAACGGAATCTATTCTTAATATAACAAATGATCAATTTTTAGGTTTTTCTTTTTACCAAAATTTAATTTCGATATATCAAATAAAAAATAATATTTTATTTCGATCAAATATAAATTTCGGTTCCAATAATATCCGTGCTAACTCATTTTATGTACCCGAAAAACAAAATATTATTATTTCAACTCTGGGTGTCAGTTATTTTGAAAATAAAGGCAATAAATGTAATTTCTACAACATGCTTTCAAATTTTAAAACTTTTTCTAAATTTTCTATGGATTCTTCATTTTGCCAATCACTTATGGTGTTAAACGTTAATAATATATCTATACTGATACCACGAAGAGCAATTAAATTGTCTCAAGTTCTAATATTAAGAAAAGATATAACCGAGCTGATGGTGAAACAGCTGTCTTGGCCAGTGCATGAATTCTATGCACTTAATTCCATCAATAACATGGCGCATTTTATTGGAAAGCATAATGTGTTTCGATTCGGCACATTATATTTCGAGAATGAACTAAACATTGAGGTAAAGTATCATGGCGAAATAGACGAAAATTCGTTAAATTTTGATTTTCTTTATTACGCTTCTACATTTAGCGCAGTCGCAGTGGATAAACACGGTAGCCTTTATAAATATAAGAAAAATACCTTTAAATTGTTTCGCGATGAATCTTTATCAAAAATTATTGCCAAGTGCCCAATTAGCCTTCCCCCTTGTTTTTCTGAAATGACAAAACATATTGAAATATATGAATCCCAATATTTAGCCCGTATTTTTATACTTAACATTCTTTAGAGCATGGATTAATGAGTCGATTTTTCTATCGTCTGAAACATGATATCATTCTAACATATGATTTAATGGCATATCTGGATTTTACAAAAATTTCGAAATATTTATCTAGTCTTTGGGAATTTAAAGACTCTGATCATTTTTCCGAATTCAGTCTAGATCAACCTGCATTAATAATAGCTTCTAAAGGCGGAATATTTGAATTATTATCAGTTCAAAGTATCACATTTAAACTATACATTAGCCGGCAATGTTATTTGGCATAAATTTATCCACCAATTTGAAAATATCGATAAAATTATAATATTTCCGTTGAATAACTGGGGAAAAATATCATTTACTCCATTATTTATAGCGCATGGCATTGATGCAAAAAATCATACCTTAGTATTTTAGAGTAAAATAATTATAGATTTGGGTTTTCGACCCCAGAGATGGATCTGATAGGATCGAAAATTTACTTCAAAACTACAATTTATGTTCGCTATGTCATCTAAACAAAAATATAATAAAATTAAATTTTCAATCCGACATTAATCCATTAATTCTTCAAAAAAAAGGTTAATCACTTATAAATAATTTAGGAATGTTTACAGTATTACTTAAATCAAACAGCAATTTTATACCAATATTTCTTCCTAAAATTTCAACATTCCTTCATTATTTTTATTATTTTAAACCTGAATTTATAGGGGAAAATATTTCTCATATTGTAGGCTATTACATTGAATGCGATATTTCCACGGGTTTTTTTAGGGCGCAAAATATTTGGACCATTAACCTTCATAAAAATTCTTATGATGTTAAAATAAGTATCGTCATATTAATTATTTATTTTAGCAATTGACCATAAAACATATAAAATAGATAAAGATATTCAAGTTTTTCTTAATGACACTAAAATTTATCAACATTCCCATGATAATAATCTTGTATTAACATATTTTTATCCTACAATTACTTCGAATAATTTTGTTCTAAGCTATATTGATGGAAAATCTGGTAATATGTGTGTAAATAATGGTAGGTGCCGTTTTATATGAAGGTATTAGGCCTAAAAGTTATGGCCCTTCTTTTATTGTAATGTCTGAGAATTTTATATGTGCAATTTATAGAAATTCAATGAATATCCAAGAGCTTTTTGTACTTGAAGCATATAAAAATTCAAATTTCAATGCTCCTATACATTTCATTACGCAGAATTATCTACTTGATGTTCCAACAGTCACCAAAGTAGCTGTTACTATATCACGCCTTTCTCTTACTCATCCCTCTCTTTTGCTTGCGATATCCGGATATATTTTTGTTATTCCCTATTCTCAATTTACCGCTCGTAGAACATATTTTCCTTCACCTTCTGAAATTGAAGAGGGAATTATTCCTTACTTTCCAATTATTAATTCTACTGAATTAAGTCGAATCAATGCAAATTTATCCTGTATTTTATTTATTTTATATTTAGTGTTTGATATCAGTTCAATTATTGTGATCCCTTCTAAAAGAGAAACTATGGCATATATCTGCGCATTTTCTCAATCTTCCGTATATTGTAATGTATTTACTGGTGTATATCATCAATCATTTGATACGTTGAGTTTTAACTTTGATCCAAAAACTATGATCTACATGCAGACATTACTATTCATTGCAATGTTATCTACTATTTACTATTATACTCATCGAGAGTTACAAGAAAGCTGGGAGGATTAGTTTTAGTTCTTCAAACTATTATTTTATTTTCATTTAATTATATCATCTCCTTCACTATTTTTTTTATCACATTAATAATTACTAAAATTTACTCATTTAACTACCTCTTTGTATCTCTAAGGCATCCAACACAATAATGGGATAACAAATACTGTCAACTATTATGTACGAATATATTTAACCATTTAAAACTACATTTATATCGTTAATACGAAATACATTCGGTTTTATTTTTATACAGGGCACACGGTATACAAGAGTCGGCATAGAAACCGAGTCAATCTCCTTAATAATTTGTGCGTTTGCTCGCTTAAATAAAGGTACAAAATTTGAGAGAATTCAATCTCTGAAAGTTGTAAAAGCAATATAAGGAGTAAGGTAATATTAACGTATTTATACAAACAATTAAAGGTTTTTTTAATGATTGCACAATTTATTATTACTAAAAATATTTTATTTTTCATGCCTCATACACAGAACCAAGTGTACTTTTCTTTTGTTTCGATAAAACATTTAATATTAATTCCTAAGATTAAAAGACCGATAACCTCATGACCCATATTATTGAATCGACTGCAGTTGACTAGAGCCAATGCCTTTGTAATACGGCGTCCCTAGAGGGAAGGGGTTGGTGAGACCCCCACACTACCACTGAACTTTTGATCAGTGGTGCCTACTTGGCATCTGCATGGGAAGACGGGGGGCCGTGAAGTACCTCTCGAAAGAGACCAGTAAGATTTTACACATCCAGGCCGAGTACTCAGAAAAAAAACCTGTAGTTGACTACGGTCTAATCCTTACAAATACTCTAAAAGTTTAATGACATAAGCACTATTGCAAAAAAAAGTTGTTCTAAAATGGATATATTTTATTTCATTTTATTGAAGTGAAAATCATTGAAAGAGTAAAGTACAGGATATGATCAAAATCAAAGCCCTCTTTTGAATATTTATATTAACACTCGGGATGGTTTTTATGCAGAAAAAAGCGATTATTATTGGAACAAAAATTCTATCTAAACGTAATCCTGCCCCTTGATTTTAATTTTTTGTAAACATACTTAGCATAAATTAAAGCGCGCACATGCGTATAGAAATGGATAGAAAATTTTGATAAACCTGACTACCGATGTATTATATGTATAGTCTTTTCCACATTTATGCAGACATTTCGAAACATTTTTACCAGATAAAATTAAAATTTTAGCTTTTCCATCCTAAAATAATATTGAAAAACTTATTTGGTTTCTTTGTGTAAATATGTTAAAAACTCATATTAATAAGTATGACATAATTATAGAGTTCATTTAATGTTAATAAATTAGTGAAAAGAAACTATTTCATCACTAATATAATTTACCTTCTCTAGTGATCAAATTTTGGCCAGTGTATCGCAGTGGGAATAACCATCGTGATTTCCTGGCAATAATAAAAATATTTTATTTTCAACTTAACTATGAGAAATACCGTGTTAATTTTAACTAATAACTGTTTTAAACGAAAAATAAAGAGTTGTTAGTTATTATCCCCTCTTTCATCGTAACTTAAATACCAGAAGTACTTTTTAACCTAAAATTTTTTATTTAAAAGAAAGTCAAATTTAATAAAAAAACTGATAAAAAATACAAGCAAAAATTTAATAAGAAAATCTAAAACTAAATTCTTTATGAAAGCTACCGATTTCCGAATGATAATATTTTCCGCCGTAACGATCACAAATGTTTAAAATAAATTAATTATTTTTTATAAATTTTCATTCAAGAAGTTAGTGAGAACGTTTTAGGCACTACGTGGGGAACAAATTAGAAAAATAACCTAAAATATTTTTATTGAAGAAAATGAATTAAAAAATTCCCCTTAATATCTGCTGATTTTTTAAACATATACTTAGGCTTCATTTTGAGAAGCGATTAACCGACACGCGAAATAAAAGCTGTTATAGTGCCTTACTAATGTCACAGCATGCTAGGTTAATTTTAAATTCAGTTCGGATCAAAGTTATTGTTCTCTTGAAATGACAAGAATGTATTTAAAATAAAATTGGATTAAATTATAGAATAAAAGCACAAACTTATTACAGCAATTTTGGCTTCATTTCAAATTCATCACAATCAAAATTCTACGTCAATTCCTATTATATTTATAATAGAAATATTTTTAATTATTTATGCCTATTCTCCAAATAGAAATTGAATGTTTTTGCTATTTTCTGACAAAATTGTTGAAAAGTTAATTTAACCTAGGCTGGGACAATACTTGAACCCATAATATATCTTCCTTCTTATTTTATCGTACTGAGATACGGCTGAGATAATTTTTGCTAACCCAGAGTCTGTTAACGGGTGGTAATTTTTTAATGTGTTGATGAATTTAAACATATCAAGATGTTCTGTGCCACCCTTCAACATTATTGTTGGTAGGTAATCAATTTTATGAGTTTAGCCTGCGGATTCCAGAGGTAGATAGCAAACGTCGAGATTTTTCTTCTTCGATCATGATCTCTACCTAAATAAGTATAAAGACTTATAGGAACTTCATTATAATTTTTGATTGCCATCATTTTTTTTCAGTATTTTCCAAATATCTTGAAACGTCAGTAAATCTAGAAAGGGCAAGAGATTGAAGCGTTTTTACGAAAGATTTAATATTTTGGTAAGGCATTATATATTTATTAAGCCCAATTCTTGCCCCTTACGCTAAACAACGAATGAGATTCACGTTAGAAAGTGTTGGGCCACGGGGGGGGGGGTAACAGAAGTCATTCATTTAAATAGTAAGCGCTAAATAAAAATGTTCGGATATTTGTTTCAAAAATAAGATCGTAGATGGCAGCGTATTTTCTTTCCTTTAAACCATAGAAGATTCAAAGTATTATCTTCAGTCAAAATAATATTCGTCTTGTAAAATTATTTTCGTTGTCGTAAGAAATTAAATTGCCATTCGTATGGGTGAAGACAAATATTGGCTCGGAAATTTGATGAGACTGCATAATTGCTCTTAATCGTCGTTTTCGATATTTCGTATCATAAAACGTTTTTTTGGTATTTTACAAAGTTGGATGATTAGGTAAATGTCTCATTTTAGAAGCAATAATAGTTTTCGGCGGTTCGTTAGATTCACGGGATTGACTGCGCACGAGATTATTAATTGTTCTAGTTATTAATTTAAGCAATCAAGCGTATAAGTGTGAATAGAATTGTAGTTTGTTACATTTTTTTAAAGAGGGCCTGCAAGATATAACACTACATCTCAAGATGATCATCTGTGAACGTGTTTTGTGAGATGTTGGAACATAAATTTAATCCTATATGATGTACGGCTTTGATTTATTTGTTGTAATCCATTGAATGCGATTTAAAAATTAAAATTATATGAAAAGGAAAAACATTAAGAGATTGTGACATTATGACGGAACTAAAAACAAATTATTATGGTTAATAAATAACATTAGCAAAATTTGTCAATAAAAAGTGTATTTTTGTTGAGAAATAAATTGATACTATCAAGGTTAGGCCAGTAAGGAAAAAAATTGATGAAAGCTTTCAACATTTTAGAGAAATATTAATTTGTTTTCATGAATTATTTTTAAACTATTTCATACAATTATTGTGGCATAAAACATACAAACTAAAATGAAATAATTTTTTTAAAAGATTTTCAAAATTAAAATCCGTAAAAGTTATAACGAATATTATTGTATATTAATTAGGCACACTTGCAAGAAAAAATTAATATTTGCCGCACGAGGCAGTTAAAGATGAAGAATAAAAAAATCACATAATTTGCACTGAAATGTGTAAACATATTTTAATAATTTTAATGTTATGGATGATGTATTTTATTTTTCTTTTGCATCCAGGGGATCTCTGATACAGAATTCCACCATCGCCATTATTTTACACGCATGCTCTTTAATATTAATACTTCATCCACTTAAGAGCCTTAAAAGTTTTTTTCCCTCGAAAGAATCGACGTTTTTATATCTTATCGAAAAAGAACTAATCCATCAACCAACTAAATGTCCTAATTGCCCAAATTCCAGAATCGGTAGACGAAAACGAAGATGGTTCTGTGCCAAAAAACAATGCCGAAAAGAATGGTCCACGTTTAATGAAACTTTTTTTGATTGCACTCGCATATCAAGAGATGAATTGTTAAACCTATCATATTTTTGGCTCGCCGGGGGGTGGGGGGGGCGATTCTGTCGCATACAACCCATCCAGGTTTTATGTCAGTTATTATATTTTGATTGATTTTTTGACAAATTCCTACAATACGCGGATTTATTGAAATTCTATCCCACGCGTAAATTTTCCCCATCACTCCAAATGCGACTGAATTTTGAAAGATTGTGTCATTATGTAATCCATTTAATGGGAGGGTAAATAATATATTTGTTTATTTATATTCAATTGTAACTAAATGAGTAAAACTCACTTTCAGTGATAGAGGGTTGGGGGGAAGTAAACATAGCGCCTGCTCATGCTCTAATCAAGGAAATGAAAAATATTTCTATTTTTTAAAAGAACTTTTTCTCCGACTATGATTTTTTGATCGAGTGAAGATTCTTCACATCTATTTTGCAATTGCCATAAATATATCAACCCTATGACAAAAGTACATTAGCACGATAACATTGGCGCAATCAGAAGCTTTTGTACCAGATCTTCATGCGGTAGTGATTTTTAATTTAATTTTTAAAATTTTATTATCACTATTACTTCCTATTGCAATTTGAGGGGGTTCTTCTTTCTTAATAGAGTGCCTTTTATTAAAAATAATTTTAAGGATCATAAATAAGTTTTTTCAAGGATACTCTAGCTTTAGATGTTTATTGACAATATGACGCTCCTACAATAACTTATGTAGATTGATTTCGATTATTCCCTGAGTTTGCAATTATAAACTGGGCAGATTCGTGACGATAGGAGGATCTGAAGCAAAAAAAAAAAACGACGAATGGTCAAGGAAAAATATATATTATCGCGTTCGAATAGCACGATAACAGCGGGGTTTCGTTGCGATCAGAAGAGACGGGCAGGGGGTTTCAGGGATTTCTATTTTAGTGAATTTATAACAGAACTCGGCGAGTGAACAATTAGACATGCGTGGGAAAGATACCCAAGGGGCATACATATATTAAATAGTGGCACTATAAGCTGAATTATTAAAAATTGTATTTCCTCAATGTGAAATTATCTGCGATCGAAATTTTCTTAATCCTGATATCCATATCCACATATAAAAAAATGGAGAGAACGAGCGAAAATTAAATTGGAAAATAAGTAAAAGGAAAATAATAAAAAAATTTAACTTGAATAGTATCTTAGAAAATATATCAAAATAATGTTCAACCGAGAATTTGTTTGGCACTAGTTTTAAGCAAATAACAACGAGATATATTTTAGAGCTTTTATTTTTTTAAATTTCTTATATTTAATGCGATTTAATGGTACAATTGTAGAAATAAAAAAAATCACTTGAATAATAATTTTGTTTTTTCGAATTGATTTTAAATACAATTATTATTGCAATGTTTATAAATATACAAAAAACGATTTAAATATCTGCCATTAAACTCATGACCAGACCCCTGTCGGCAAAAGTAAATTTTACTGCCAAATCATCCTTTATTTCATTCTTAAAAATAATCATGTTAAAATAATTTTTATCATTTCATTTTCTATGTGATTTATCTGAAATTAGTTTAAATATTAAATTAATTGTTAAAAACCTAGAATAGTCTCGTCAGTTCCCAGACCTCCGCCTTTAGTACGTGGGAAAAAATATTTTACGACAATAAGATTGAAGTGGATATTTGGAAAAATATAAAGTTAGACGAAATTAGACTGAAAACTAAATTAGACTAATTTTTAGTACGCAAAATCAAAAAAAACTTTATTCAAGGATTCTCCCTTTGATCTTTAAACCGTTGAAATTCTACTATTATTGGGTTTTTTTCGTTTTATGGGTGTTCATAGCGTATTCCAGATCCATTTGCCTTATCTCTGTGATTGGTTCTTCGTAGTATTTAAACTCCTTCCTAATAACCTCTACAAATGCTGCTAAGTTGGGATGAGCGTTTGCAACATTTCAGTGAGTCTCCTGTGATCTCGTTCCACGCTATTATTCGCCCTGCCAGCAAATGCATGATCATTGAAAACATTTGTTATATTCAGAGTGTGAGACCGTAATTTTTTATCCACGTTTTTTCAAAATATGTCAAAAATTGATCAATGTTAGGATCATCAACTATTTGATTCTAATATATTCGATAGCAGTGTTAATATCTTCTTGCTTTATCATA
>SGJC01001306.1:0-13755 GCA_009887335.1 Henneguya salminicola
AATTTTTCTTCTTCTCAACTATTTAATGCTGACGAGATCGGATTATTATTAAAAAAAAACGCTCAACTGTACGTTTTGACCGAAAAAGAAATGATCTGCACCTAGGCATTATTATTAGCCTTCCAAATTTCGTTTGACAATGCTTTTAGGTTGAAAATCGAAAATAAAAGCGTGCGTCAGAGCATTAATTTTCGAAGATTGGTAGATTTTGTTCCATATGTCAAGAAGTATTGTAATGAGAGTAGTCTACCTTTAGTAGCATTTATATTTGGCAATGCCCCAGCCATCCGACAAGTTTTCAGAATTTAAGCCCAGAAAAAAATGTGGTGTTTCTTCCACTAAATAATATATTCTCATACAGCCAATGGACCAAACAGTCATAGCTACATTTTAACGATATTATATGAGGACATTAATGAACCGCTCTGCTAAGGAAGCTAACAAGGGTGATGTACCTACATTAAGAGATTTTTGGAATAACTATAATTTATGGAAAAAATTGCGCACCCGGGGACTGAAATAACAGAGTCAACAATAAAAATTTCGTGCAAACAATTATGCCTGCAATTGATGGGTGATTTTATCAATTGTAAAAAAAACTCTGGAAATGATCACCGCTGAAATAAGTGACCTAATGAATGAATTAAATTTTGAAATCAAAAACGAGGATATTATAGAGTTAATTGCATCGCACGAATACCTCTATCAAATGAATACTTAATTGAGCAACAAGAGTCAATGGAACCCCAAAATGAAAGTTTAGATAAAATTGATGAATCAACCTTCAAAAGTTTGGCAATAAAAAAATGAATGCATCTTGACATTTTTCGGCCCTCGTAGAAGAATGCGATCAAACCGAGAGCGCATATATCACGTACGAAAAGCAATTGAAAAAAATACTGCATATTACAGACAACTTTATAACGAAAAAAAAGAAATAGGTGAATCCAATTTACTATCGACAAGCTTACAAAACACACCTGACCACTAAATTTAAATAAAAATATACCAATTTTAATTTATTGTAGGGAATATTTTTTTTAATTGTCGATATTTAATAAAATCAAAAATCTCGGATAAAAAGCTGACACATTTTCAGGTGTCCTTATAGCAGTTTCGATGCTATTTTTTTCAAGGATCTTCGATGTAAACTTCTTATATGACTACAATCAATGTTTCAATAATTCAAGAATACGACTTTTCGATTGAATTAAATCCAGCGGAATATGAAAGACGATGCATTATGTTAACGTCTTTTGAACTTAAATATTCTTTTAATTTTTGAAAATTTTAGAGGTTTTTCATTTTTCATTACCAAGACAGGATTGTATTAAAATATCCCTTTTTGATATCGATCATCATAAAAAAAAAACAGAAATAGATCGCTTTTATATGCATCACATTAAGTACTAACTCTCAACTAGATTCAATGTAACTAAATGATAAGAAAATTTCAATTCCATTTTATCAGGGTTGGTTAATTCCGAAATCCTGTAACGAGGAAGAGAATCCATCATTTATAGATTGAATCGCACTTGACTGAAAATAACATTTTGCATTCCTAAAATTTAGCCTATTATTTTTGGAATTGCCTGTATTTATATTTATTTGAAAAATTGGGCCATTTCTCGCTTTGAAGTTTACAAACAAATTCTTGGAAGGGGGGGGGCAGTCTGGATGGAAAGAAGAGTATACTGGGATATTTAACTAAAAATCTCTCCCAATACCGCTATTTTACCGCAGTAATGTCAACTTGAATAGTTCAATAACATCAATAAGAAACCGACAAATTTATCTTGAAGAAAGGGGACGGGTTAAACCCAATAAGTCGCAGATATAAAAAACCATATTTTTATTACTTTACTAAAATTAATCTCTTATGCGTGAGGTTAAATTATATGAGCATAGATTATAAGAAAATAGTAAATTATTAAAAAAATATAACAGATTTTTTTTTATATTTCTATACAATACAATACATCTTAGCCTGATTATCTAAGGTTGTATTTTTGCTCCATTAATCTTATAGTTGGCTGAGAAACTTGTGGAGCTTCCTGTGATTTATTTTGGAATGTGTTAATATGAGTTGGAATAACAGCATTTACTACTTCTTTGTATGTATCCATGTTATCTCTGATTTGTCGATATAATCGTCCAGTAACGGAACTAAGCGAGGAGTAAGAAGTGATTCCATTGTTTGATATAATCTCATTGATGCTAATCAGAGATGCATATGCCTGAAAGGTTAAAACTATATCAACCTTATCAAAATGTTGGAGCATGTTTTCCATTTTAGCTTTAATCAATGAAGATTGATCAACAGTTGAAGGCTTGAAAATAGATTGGTCAAAAATAGGCATAAGTTGAATATTTATGGATGATCCAGATATAATAGGACAATTGTTCCCTGAATCATTGCCAAATATTTGTATTTGAGGAGGCGTCTGAAACGTGTTATATTGAGGAAGGTGCAAAGAACAAGGTACAGTTGTTGGACAGTTTTTATTGGCATGAAAGGGAACTTCCAATGTATAAGCCCTATCAGTGGTTGTAACCCGTTGAACTGGATCATAGTTTTGCAAAGAGGGTGCATTAGGTGGGGGAAATGTTGACCGTTGGAAGGGTTGCGGGCCAATTTCATCTTTCTAACGATTAATTGATGTTGAGAACCTTATAAGTAATTAAGTTAATAAGAGATTCCCGTTCAGTCGGTTGAGATGAAGAAACAATAGGAAAACTCATGGAGATATTTTTATCAGGATTAAAAGGTTCAGAAATTTTATTGACTGATTGATGAGTGGCTGTAGTATTAAGCAAAGAACCGGAAGTGTATGAAAATGTAGGTTGTATGCTATTCTAAATATTATCAATTTGAAAAACTTGAGTTTTTTTATGGAGTTGAGGTGAATTATAAGATGGATTGAGCAATGGAACAGGCGAAAAGGGGGCTGGTTGAGATAATGACTCTTCGATAGAGTCGGAAATTCGAGTTTCGACATTTTTGGGAGACAGCCGTTTAGTAATAGAGGGATCTGATGAATTTGTAGGCGCCATATAAATTATGTTTTCTTGAATTGATTCATGGAGTTCAGGTGAAAAAGTAGAGGCGTTTGGCAGAGAAATAGGGGACAACGGAGTCGATTTGGAAATTATTTCTTTCATATAGTAAGGAATTTGTGTTTCGGAATTTTTCGGCGACACCTGAGGAGCAAAAGATGTAGAGATTGATTCAAGAGAGAATGATGTTAATGCTAAGTTTTCCTATGAGTTAAAGATTTTGAGGACTTGAGTTGTTTTAGGATGTTTAAGATTAAGCATACCAGGGAAAGAAATTGGGGATAAGGTGGTGGGTTTGGATGTTATTTTTTTTCTAGGGTTTGAAATTTGAGTTTGAATGTTTTTCTGAGATCGTTGACGGGTAATAGATGCAGGAGAGGATAAATTACTATAAGTTATTGTAGAAATGTTCTCTTGAGTCGGATTGAGAGGTTGGGATACAGGATTAGATGTATCGGGTACTAAAATAGGCATAAAACGGGTGGATTGAGATATTAATTCTTTCATAGGATTGGAAATACTAGTTTGGGACTTTTTCGGAGATAGTTGATTTGCAATAGATGCCGCAATTAATAAATTACAAGGAGCTATTGCAGGGATGTTTTCCTTTAAGTTAATTATTTTAAGAACTTCGATTCTCGAAAACTTTGGGGATATATTAAGAACAGGTAAAGAATGAAGACTATGTTCAGGGGCTAATGTTGTATTCTCATATTTCTTTTATTACTATAAATTCAATACTTTTGATTGCGATTTTTTAGACAAAGGAGGCAATACTCTCATGTTTGTGGCTAAAATTGCAGAGCTTGGAGTGTGAGTGCCCAAATTTTCGGATTCCTTCAATCAGAAATTTTTATACCTCGATTGTTTTGGTTAAAATTATAGGAATTGGAGGTGGAATCTTTTCTAAAATTCCGTTCTGGTTTGCAACGTCGGACAATAGGCTACCATTGGATAAATGCTGAGGAGAATTCTTTATTTCTGACATTTGGTCGAGGGAATTTTTTGGTCGGCATTTTTTTTTTGGGCGCCCCCCATTCAGTTTTAGGGAAGGCATAGAAGAGCGTTTTTTAGATTTCGAGCTGTTTACAGTACAGCGACGTTTTAATGAGGAGCTTGATAGTGGTTCTATTTTAGTCATATCCCCAAACCGCTTTTGGTTATCAACAAGAAAACTTATCAACTAAAATTGCATTTATTGTTAAAAACGATTTGATTATCGATTGTGTGTAAATAAAAAGGTATATCTTTATTCGTCCACGAAACCATGTTAGGTAATTTAAAATTAAGCGCTGTAATACGGACAATGGCCCCGAGATCTAACGATAACTGTAAAATAAGTCACCATTAAAGGTTCTAGGATTTAGTCTGAAATTTAGTGGTGAAAAAGGTTCGGTTGAAATTATATGCGACCCTTAAACTATTTTCCTTAAACTCAACCATCTTTAAGTTCTCGAAATTTTAGTTGCAATAAATGATTGAGTTCGGACCCAAACATGTAATTATTAGCAAAAATCAGACTAATATAAAAATAAATTTATTTACTTTGAATTTACTATATGTTCAGTATAAACATTGCTTATAAAATCTCCGTACAGTAAATCAAAATCGGAATAAAAATATCCGAAGAAATCCATGTTGTTCTTGAATTCTGCGGAAAGCTCGAGTGAATAGTTGTAAGGTATATCAGAAATTTCGATACCAATGCAAGATTTACAATGAAACGTACCTGCAACTTGCATGACAACTTGGCCGACACCTGTTTTTTTATGAAGCTATTAGTTTACCGCTTCCAAGGTCTAAAAAAGCGACACCATCAGCTAATTCTAATTGTGCAAATATAAGGTCAAGGCATTCGAATGAGACCTCGCCATATACCATAGACGAAAAAGCTTGGTATCGATTAAGATGCTTGGGATATTTTATGCATTTAGTGTAACTTAAAGAAATTATGTATTGTAAAAGAGGTTTAGAAGCAATTCGTTTATATTTAAAGCCATATGTTTCCACCGGTGTCTTAATTAAATTACAAAAGATACTTGTTGGGTACGGCTTATTTCGTTAAATTCGGATGAAATAAGGGCGAGTTCGGACAATCTATTATTATGAATTGAAAAAACTTTATTTTTTCCTCTTCGTTTACATATTTGAGATATAATTGGTTGAAGCAAGGAAACACGTCAGCGGTGAATCTTAATTGGAACAATGATTATACTTTAAAAAACTTGCAATTAATAGGGAATAGGTTTCGCCCTAAATTAATACAAAAAAATACTGTTATATTTTCTTGGTGTTCGAATTTTATTTCTTTCGAATTTATTGGACTGAAAAAAGATATTGGTCCGAAAAAATCCTCTTTAGTCATCTTTTGAATTTATACGCAGCGTTGAAAATGCGGTGCGGAGAGAATGTATTTTCGAAATGGACAATTTAAATTCGATTTCGCGCTGTTAGTACATGGTAATAATCCTGTACTATCAGTATCATGTCAAATTTCTATAAACTTGGTATTTTAATTTATTAATGGGATAGAGGATTGTCATTTTAATTTAAAGCAAGCAGCTGAAAACAAACATCGAAGTAAATTTTAATTCATAACGGTTAGAGTATTGTGAAAAAAATAAAAAGGCAAATCATAGTCTTAATTTGAATAAAGAGACCCAGTCTTTATTATCTTTTAAGTCTCTCCCTTTTAATTAATATTAGAATTAAGCGAATAATTAGTCAGAACAATTCTTATAAAACTTTCCTTCAAAATAGGCTAAAAGATAGAGCTTCTGTTTTATCTCAAAATAGGTTGAAGAGCAACTTTTGCTTAGAGTTCTAGAGCGCGTGCACAAAAAATAATGGATTCAATTTATATTACCACTTCTCCTTCAGTTACTATGCATAGTGATTTGCTGTCTAAACTTTCTATTCTGAATACTGTTCATGAGAATAGGAAAAAACTGAGTTATTATAATTTTTTAAATATAAGCTAATTCGATGAACGCCGAGAATGAGAAGCTTGAACAAAATATAAATAAATGTAAGGCAGAGCTTGAAAGTTTCGTTATTGTTCCTCCACAAACTTATATTACAAAATTGTTAACGCACTTCAAATCTATTTTTTAGGGTTTGCTTAGTGCTGGATATACAAAAAAAACAATTAAAAATGAAAACTTTTCGCAACAAAATTAAAGCCACAACCATTTCTAGCGCAAATATAAATACTAATAAACTTCAACCTAAAGGAAAGTTAGCCCATAGGTCCTTTTGTCTACTTAATCCTTTTTTGAGATCTACGCCTCACCCTGTAGCAATTCCTACCTTGAAACCATCTGTAGTTGAATCAAAAACTTTCGATAATGCTGAAAAGATTATTAAGTCTCCTACAAATCGCAAGCAATTAATTTTATCGAGGAAACCCGAGGATGCAGTTAAAAAGGACACAATTGATGAAATATCTAAATTCAAAAAACCAAAGCGAAATAAAGTTGTGGAATTTGTTGATTCTACCACTCCAAAATTAATTGGGAAAAAGGATTTTAATGTAAGATGTCTACATAAAATTAGTTATGTTCCCCAAGTGAGGGGTTTACTTTTCAAATGCGATCCATGTTTTCTTCCGATTCAGAGAAACTAGAAGTATTAGATTACTTTTATTCATAGAACCAGGATATTAGTTTAGGCTCCAAGGATAGCTTTCTTTTACGACCATTTAATTATGAACCAAAAAGTCAAGAGAATTTCTTCAACCTCTCTTTAAATAATAATTTGGAACTGTTATTTTGATATTACATTTAAATAACATTGAATAAAAATTCAATATGAATTCGTCTGAAATATTTAGTTGAGTTTTAATTGGTGGAATCCTCATGTCTGGGTAGAAATTATTACGGATGAAACGTTAAAGAAACGTGTTTAGTACACTTTCATAAATTATATTACGTTACCAATTCAAATAAAGATTCATTCTGGAACCTACTTTACTATTTTTGCCAATTTTAATTGGACACTTAAAAAAATAAATCGATTCATGTGATGTTTTTAAACATCCCCCGTATTTTAGTTCCAACAAGACAAAATACACACCGCAAGCACGCAGGGTAGATAACTTTCCCTCACTATAATTTAACTTTATAAAATAAAAAAATCATTATTAAACAAAAAAAATATAAATTTACAAAATGTAAAACTTACGGTACTCTACATTTAAAGCGACACCTTTAAAATCGAAAAATGGCTTTATTAAATATTTCTTATGCTTAACATAAATTTTTTCTTTTCTTGTTTTACCAAAAATCATATAAAATTCGAAAAAATAAAATGTATTAGAATCAAAGACTAAGGTCGAGCTTATGGATAGAGACAACAAAAATTGAACTGTTGGTTTAATAATTCATTCGGACATTTTTATTGATATTTTTAAGGATCATGCCAGTTTTTTGCTTTTTATGTTCAAATGTGATTTGAAAAAAAACTAATTTTAAATTATTCCATTGTCGCATTCAGCTTTCAATACACTATTTTACATACAAAAAAGATCTCTAACCTCCCACAATCAGAAGTAACCCGTTTACTTCTATTTACAATCTTACGGCATATAATTTAATAGAATGTAGATATGATTTAAATTTTTCAGCCACGTTAATTTCAATAAATTCATGATAATTAATAAAATTATAACAGAAAAAACGTGGATTAAAACTTTACATTACAATATTTGGCACTAAAAATAAATGCCTTGAATTCTGCTTAGTATTGATGCTCGCATTGTGCAAACTTTCCGCAGTGGGGATGATTTAATAATAAATAAGAATACTTTTGACATTGGCACAGTATAAATCATCCTATTGCAGAAGCCCCTGCTTTTTTGACGTTCTTTCAGACTTTTACACCTGGTGTTCGTCATAACCCGCACCATTTTTCATTTATTTCAAGAAGCTTTCCCCAAATCAGCAATTAATATTCGTCTTGACAATTAATATTTTGTGAAAATTTTTCTCATTAAAATTCGTTCGCACTAATTTTGACAAATTTAAACGGTTTTTTTTGCATGAAAATTATATGAAAAATACATTAATTTTTGGCGTTTTGTGAAACCAAAATTTTATTCATGTCTCTTAAAATAAATAAAAAAATAATTTAGGGATAATTTCGAAGGAAGCGAGAATAACTCCGAATGCTAACGTTTAGGCTCGTGTTATGCGGTTTGCGGACACTTAAGAACTGGATAGTTGATCACCGTCTACTCAATCATAATTTAATTATTTAAAAATAAATTACATATAGATGATTAATTATAAGATACATAGGGAAAGAAACGTATATATTCACATACATTGCCATTTGAGTATTTTTTTATCTGTTGTTTTTAATCTAGAAATCATCTCTCGAACCTTTCTTCATTTTGTATTTTACACCAGCAATTCCTTGTAACAAGGGTTTTTTGTTTTTGTTGTAGCCAATCAAGGAATTTTTAAGGGTGTAAGATGATTGCATCGTCAAATAGATTGCAGTCCGTAAGGCCATCCTATAACTGAATTTTTTGTGTAAGCTACTCCATCTAGGGTAGCTTGATAATGGTTTCATTTATCCATTGAAAATATTGTTGAGGTTTGCCTTCTATCTAGTCTCTGTCTTAGTCGTGTAAGTATGTTCAAAGTAGAACATTATTTCCTCCTTGTTTTCTCGCTTAGGTGCGTTATTTTTCAGCAATTCAAAAGCTTCTATTACACCATCAAGGAGGATGCCGATAAAACTGGAAGGCATCTTATAAAATTATAAATGTCATCATTTGCTTCAAAGTCATTCTTTCTACCTATCTCACAAACATTTCGACTTAAATATATTAAAACAATTGTCTGTCTGTCTGTCTGAAATATATATTTAAAAAATTCTGTCTGTCACGCTCAAAGCCTACTATAATTTTTTTAAGTGCTTTTAATAACGGAATTTCTATTTTCAAAGTTTGAACCATGAATTAAAGCCACAATAAGGCCTAAATGATGTTCCAGCAAAATTAATTTTTTTCCCTCTCATTACTACAAATCAATGAAGGGAAACTTCCATTTAGCCTAGTCATGACTACTTTCTTCTACATCTCAGATCTTCACAAGTTCTTTTTATTAGGTGAACCATGATCAAATCCCAAAAACTTCCAATAATTCTTCTCTATATATAATATGACAGGAAGCGAAGCGACCCAAGTCAAAAAAAAAATCAATCAAGTAAAACTTGAATTACGACGGCCCGCGACCGCGGGCAAAACCCACCTAGTACTTTGATAATTGTGAAAAAAATACTCAGAAATACAATCATAAGCCAAATTATTTGAAATTGAAGGATTTTTGTAGATTCGTAACGGACGAATATTCCCCTAGAGTTTGTGGTGGAATTTAATTATTTTTTTATATCAAATTATAAAGCCAAGTAACAACCCATTTATTTGGAGCGACATGAAACAATTTTTTGATCCATAAGAATAGTAGTAGACGTTTCTATTTCGAAGCCTTTTATGATAATATTAAACAAAATCTTGATTCGACTTTCCAAACATAATTAATGTATTTAAAGCTATTTTTTTAATATAATCTAGATGAGCAAAATACAATGAAGCTATCTTATTCACCCGCGAGCTTATGCTCCAGAGAATCAGAAACTTGTTGGGGGGGGGGATGGAAGACTGTTAGGCCATTATCGAAAGAGACAAGGAGGGTTGTACATAAAAAAAGGATTTTGTATCAAAGGAACTTTAAGGGTTTCTATCTTTTGTTATCTGATCTACAGGTTGTTGCAATTGACAGACAACAGCTATGGGGGTGTGAAATCTGCTGGCCCTTCTTCGCAAACTGCTTTCCTTTATTGAGGCTTCATCAGTTAGATTTTGTGTCTCTGTATTAAAAAATGTTATAAAATTATTATTTATTCACAAAAAAAAAATTAAAAAAGGATTTTCATTTACATCGCTTCGGGATAATTTTATTGCCAAAAAAATATTCAATGATTCTGTCTATTTTTGTTCTTCATAATTTACAATTTATTAGGAATAACCGGGGTTTTAAAACATATGAAAATTTTATGTTTTTTTTTATTCTTAACTTAGCAATATATTATCACTCTTAGGATTTGAGAAGCAACTAAAAAGTGGATGGTATAAAGTTGGAAGAAAATTGAAGAAACTACTTTAAAGCTTCTATCGAATAGCCACAATTCAGCTCTGGGCGATCCAGTTTATAATTATTGGCACACAAACGTAAAAATTATATTGGGGTCAAAACCACAGTTAAATAAACCAAAATCCCTGAAATTTTTAAGAAATTCCAACTCTACACGCATGCGTAAACACTGAGATATAATCAGGTATCTCTTCGAAAATTGTTCTTTTCCATTAATGTCTTAATGTTTTATACAGAGCTGTACGATTTGGTAGGGCAATCAGAACCTTGTTGTCAAATTGTTCTGAAATAACCAGAAATATTACAACGCTGGGGGAGGAATGCGAATACATCCCATATCCTTATTTTCAATTCCGGAATAACGACTTATGCCTCTAAAGTATTTATATTTACACCGGCGGTTGTTTTCAGGTTCAATAGTATCTACTACTTTGGACTTACGTGTTTATAATATTCCAAGACAGTTAAAAAATTGATAACACTTACATCTCAGAAATGCATCATAATTTTTATATTACTTATATTTTACGTATTTATAATTTCTTTATATTGCAGAAGGGGTTCATTTTGTTGATGGCCTAAGGTAAATGTTTATTCAGTTAAAAATTGAATAAAAAAACCATGTCTAATAACGTGCTCGTATAATCCATTTTATTTGCAACAAAATTTAGTCTAATATTTACAATCAGCATCTATCCGTTAAGGCGGTCTAAATGGTCGGCTGCCCGAGCCTCCCTATTTTATGGGTCTCAAATTTGAAATCCATCTTTTTGAATAAAAATATAGGTAATTTTTAGATTCGTAATACGCCGCATTTTATATTTTATTCCCACGCTTTTGTATTTTTAGCGACCTAAAAAGAATTTTATGTTTAAGACCATGTCTTTTTTTTGCAAGGCTCTGATTAAAATTAATGTACTTTTTAATATTTTTAAATAAAAATTACTTAAATTGTAATTATGTCTCCACACCCGGCGGTATGCACTGATTTAAACCGTAACTGTCTCGAACTGAATTAAAAAAGATTCCTTCCAATTGCATTAATTTAAATATTTTTGTCTATTTTACGTTTTTAAAATTTAAAGTATACGTTACGTGCATTTTTATCGATATAAATGGTAAGGTTTGAGTTAACCGAATTATTGATACATTATTACAAATCTTTAGAAATTTCTTGCGCAGTCTCAATATATGCAGAATCTTCATACTTTACTATTTTACCATTATAAATTGTTAAAAGCTGCAAAACTGTTCTAAAATATCCCAGAGATCAGAATTAAGGCATCCTACATGCTTTATTTTAAGAAATATGTGATCTATTTAATAGTAAACCCATAAATTTACCCTTCACAAATATTATTTTTGCACCTATCAATGATTTATGTGATAAAGAGTGCGCGTTATCTAGTTTTAATACCTTACGAAAAACGCACTTTTTGAAAGAAAATTATAATCCTTTAACAAGCCTCGATTGTTTGTTTATAGGCATTAAATTTCCCCAAAAAATGTATTTATTGCAAATACACAATACACAACACAAAGATTATATTGTCAATAATTTTCTTTCCTTTGGTATGCTCCTATAATTAATTTAGTTGTTTTTTTTGCTCTCTCTTTTAGACTGTATCCATTTCATAACAAAAAAGCTAAATGCTTATTTTAAGTAAGTTTGCCTCGCTTTCCTCAAAAACGAGTGGATGGCTTTTTACTCGGTGGTTCCCGTAGGGTTATTTACAGATTGGATCTCGCCAAACTCTTTTAATTTGGTAGAGTTTTACATGGGGTGTCTTCAGAATCTAATATGACATTTACCAGATGAGTTACGGGAATTTTATCGAATGACCTGAACATGTTTTCAAACATACTTTTATCCAATTAATTATTTGATATATATATATATCTTTGATTTAAAAGCAGGGCAAGATAGCAGAATGGCGGGTGGAAAACGCGCACGCGTAGATTAAAAATGGAGCATACATCTAAGAATTTAATGTTTTTTATTGTTTTTATATTAAAAGACAAAAAAAGGTCGGAAAGAGCTTACAGTATACTCAAACCATTGAATATGCTTTTTTCATTTTATAAATAACATAGCTTACATAAAACATCTCCATGAATTTAAAAAAATTCAAAAGGATATTATTGAGCCATTTTTACGAATATCATGATTAATGATTTCTTACTAGATTTCGGACTACTTATAAAAAAATGTGGTGTATCCTAAGTATTATCAGTGTAAAATTTCAGTTCAAAAGATGCGACAGTCAAAAAAGTGACGGTTACAGGTACAGAAGTTCAACAAAGCGCATAGACATTCTATTTCATTCAGAAAAGGTAGATGGATTACTGCGATTTTTTACATTCCTGGTTTTAAGGACTCCGAAAATCGAATTCGTGACAATTTAGGAAATCACTTATTTATAGTCAGAAAAAACATCAATTGATCGTGCCCATGTTCTGACAGCCGCATACTCATCAACTACAAAAGTTGGTTGGTATAAATTTTGCAGGGAAGCCTGTTTCACTGGGATGAAACTAATTGAATAATTTAGCTTCTTGATCTGGGTTGCCTACAATTTAGGGGGTTCTCGAACGATTGTTAAAATTGGCAAGTAAAAGTTCGCCCAGCGGAAATATCCCAATTGACAATAAAATTTATTTAGAAATGACGACTGGATCATGAATTTTTGGGAGAATAGAAACCGGGGCCACAACCATTTTTTTTATACCTGTTCTAAATCGATCAAAAAAACCCTTTCGTCCATCTTAAAAAATTATATTTTACCCGTCATTGAGATACGTAGTGATTGCTGGAAAGCTTACACCTCCCGGGACAACAAAGGATACACACATAAAAATGTGAATCATTCAGTTGAGTTTTAGAGGGTAGAACGTATCCATACAAATAATATAGATATCCGAGGGTAGGCTTTAAAAATGCCCCTGCCTTTATCTGGTATAAAAATTTTTTGTTCAAAGGTACACAAAAACATTCATATGACGGCTATATTTTTTGAATATGTGTTTCGAAAACGTTAACTGTTTTATCTTCACAAGTTTCGTTTCAAGACTTTTCAATGCAACTAAAAAAAAAGTTCATTAAAATATGAAGGTTCAATTGATTTATGAAATTTTTATTGGAATATAAGCGTAATTTGTCAAAGTATTAATTCAATCTATAATTTCGCCCAAATCTGAGATGCATCCGTATATACTATATTTTTTGGCTTTATTTATATATTTTAAGCATCTAAATTGAATTTTAACAGTTTAAGGTGGTTAATAGCAAAGTTTTTTCTTTACCGAATTCCGGCCACTATTGTGTGCATAGTGTGTTGCCTTCAGCAGATACATGAAAATTGCTTCTCACGTAATAGAGGCGAGGGAACGAGTGAGGATTGAGTCATCAGGGCCATCGTATTGCCAATCTAATAACTGGAGATGTTTTTTTTTTTATTTTGATCAAATCGACGTACGTTGACGCGAAATGCGTAATTCTTTAAATAGAATAAATCTTGTTCAAATATAATCGAGTATT
>SGJC01001313.1:0-11598 GCA_009887335.1 Henneguya salminicola
AAATTTCCTTTCAGAGTTGACGCTTACCGAATTTGTACTCCCCACTGAAATGCAGAAATTTTGTTTGATAATATCAAAATATTGTAATTTCTCCTCTTAATGATCTGATTGCTACAATTTATCTGCCCGTTAGGATAATTTTAAACCCTACGATTTATTGCCGAGAATCTTTTAAAATTCTCTCATAAGTTTTTGCATTGCGCGTTCAATATAAATAGTTCTGTAAGCTCATTACCGGGATATACTTTTTCCCTAGATAGCCCTTCCGAGCGAAGAAAACCCAGGTTAATCATTTTTAAAAATAACGAATTCGGTGTTTTTAGCTACCAGAAAAAAATAAATTGATATTTTTGCGATTGTGGACTAAATAGTATAAAATGGGACAAACAATGAGCAATACACTTAGGCGTTTTTACGCCCCCGAAGCTGTCAATAATTGTATAGTTTAAATCGCTACACATGATAGATTAATATTATTAAAATAGTTCGATTTAAAGATACATATTTATAGATGCTTATCATTCATGCTTTTAGTATTTTTTTCTATAGAATTCACGTGAAGAAGTTATAGAAATTCGAAAAGAGGAAAATAAAGATTGGAATATGTATAAATTAACCTGCAAATTATTTGTTGTAAAAATTCTACCAATTATTTTAAAAACCGGTTTATATAATTAAAATTTGGTTGATCACCCTATTTAAATGATATCTCGACTAATTGTATTCCATAATTATCTCTCTGTCGCATGCAGCGGGAGAAGACGGTAAACATGACATCATCTTGCCAGGGGCAAATAAGAATAGATTTCAGTGGTCTTTTATTTATGCAATTCCTCCTTTTCACAAAATTGCCATAAGGAGTTAGTTTTCAAAGCAGGTGTAATTCTTTCTACAGACATAACCTCAATGTGAAAAAAATGTGTATTAACAGCAGTCGGATAAATATTTTTTTAACCGTTCAGTAATTGATAGCATATCATTTTTGTTAATCTTTAAAATAAATTTCGAATAAAATAAAACACTTTCAGAGCATTTGACCTTTTATTGAAGCAGATTACCCTGTCACAATAATAAAATAAAGTCAAGAAATTTAACTGAACCGTTTTTAAATGACGAGTTGTTCCTAGAAATATAATAAAATTTTAGATTCTTAATGACATTTCTCTCAATATTGTGGTAATTCCTGTCAGTCTCAGACTACTGGCAGGGCTTGAAACAAAAATTCTTATAATTTTTTTACCGCTTTTATCTCTAAACATGATCTTCTTTATGGCTGTGCAGGCAGATACAATCAGAGATTCTACAATGAGTTTGATTTTATTTACTTGGAAAAATCTAAGCACCATAAAAAATTGCTACCCGTGGGCCAGTAAACAGCGTCTTTATAATAAGATCATTATTTTCCTCAGAAGTTGCCATGCTTACTTAAGAATAGCTTTTAAATTTGCCTGGTGCTATTTATATATTTTCAAGATGATCATCGCGAACAATACTCAATGGCAAGAAACTATTGAGATCTTAATCCAAAAATTAAAAAAAGAATAAATATATATCAGAATGGGGAGTAGTTCTCTTATTTTAATAAAAAATTTCTTTGATTCTGGACTAAATGTGTATAACCTTTCTGATCTCTATCTAGAAAAGCTTTAATGTCCCCCGGCCTAAGCTGGGTACCGGCTGTTTCTCTTCCAAGAAAAGTTCAGGGTGAAACTATAACCCCCCCTAACCCTCCCCACCAAAAATAAACCCACCTATTTCTTCTAGAAACATCGTTCCCCAGAGGCATTGGTTCATTATATTTTTAATGACTTAAGGTTGATAAAACTAATATTATTATTCCATGTCGATGTTCCGGTAATTGACATTTATGGATAATTTTTTTTTCTTTAGTTGTTAGAAAACATTATTATATTTTTTTGAAAATTTGGAGAGTGTTTAAGAACCCATAGTCTACGCCCGACAGTAAAGAAATATTGCAATTTTTTATAGTGGTTGCCTTTAAGTAAATGTTAAATATCTTAGTGTCTCTTTCAAATGAAAATTTAAGGGCTCAGAGTCGGAATAAATCGACTGCTAGAAGAAAACTAATGCGAATGCATCAACTGTAACGGATGTCTTAACTCATAAATTCTCACTCTAACCTTCCTTTTACACCCATTCTGTACCAATGGGGATAAATTTGCGGTGTAAAATTGTTCGAATTTCTCTTTATACTACTCATAGGTGGTAATTTTAATCAAGACTGCCTCAAGGTATTTAAAGAAAGTTTATTTACAGTTGGCCTTTTATGAAAATCCAATGACGTGTAATCTTTAACGAAAGTGTTTCGAAAATGACCTGTTCTACTCAATTGAATTAATTATTTTTTCAAGAAGGAAACTTTGGAATTAATATAGAAAAATAATAAAATTGGCAAATAAATAAACGTATCATTAATAGTTGTATTGATTAACACATAAGTATCAAAATATTTTTCGAAAAATAGACATTATAAACCTCTACTGCCACCTTTACAGTTAATAAATCTCCGATCTAAGAAGACCACTAATTTTATTTCTTTGAACTTTAACCTGCGAGTCAATGAACTTGTAATACGACGTCCCCAGATAGAGGAGGTTAAATGAAAGCCGATGACCCCTGCATAACTTGACATGGGCTAGAGAAGAGGCCGAAAACCACAAACTTGAAAGAGACCAGTAAGGTTTTACACACCCTGTCTGAGGCAGAAAAATGATCGAATGAATATTTGTTTTCACTTGTACAGATGAAGCTATTAGTTTATTAATTTATCTCTTATTTTATAGGGTCTTTTTATGCTAAATAATATTAAATTATGCTCGCCTCAAGTAAAATTAATGAAACATATTGAGTTTTGAGCAAATACGTAAAACAATATTAATGTGTATTTGCATTTATTATCTTATTAATGCAGATATTATGAAAGCAAGACTGTCTTTTTATAAAGTATAAAAGAAAAGCCAATGTGTTCTTATTTCTATCAGCTACTATAATTAAAAACGGCTCTAACTTCATGTTAGACGATTTTGAGATGCTCTGGATAAATGAAAATGTCACATACAGCTAGGTTTTCTGTTTTAATTGATATAGTTGTGCACACAGTTAAAAAACATAAACATGTTTCTTTAAAATATAAAATATAAGCTAAAAAAAATTCTTGTTACTATGAAGCAAATAGAAGAGGTCTCTAACGCACAAAATCAAAATATATTTGCAAAAGCAATAATTAATGTTTTTGTTTCACAAAGAGCCCAAATTCTGATTACGCGTAAACTAGTATTGACGCCAATGCAACGTAGAAAAGAATACCGCAAAATTTAAAAGCCGACGGCTTTGGCAGTCAGGCATAATGACTCCAAACCGCAATATTATTATAAATTAAACTGAGAAGAATATGAACTCTCAGAGTGAGTCAACACATTGATTTTGGGAGGACACCTTTAAAGTTTTTCATTGATATTCGCACAATTTTATACAATATCCGCGATAATTAATTGTTCAGAAATACAAATCGCGTATGCATTTGTTGCAGGGAAATTTATCTAAGTTTATAATCAATTATTTTTGAACATCAAACAATGTCATCTCAATCTTAATTATTCGTGAATAATAGTTTACTTTGAGCTGGCAGCAATCCAATCTTTAAAAAGTAGTCTTTCAACATCTAATTTTGGAGGTGATTTTTATTCTTTTCCTCAAAGTATTTTAAGATTTATTCAACAAAATAAGGAGCTGGTAACAGAATGTAAAAATAAGAGAGATTGACCCTATAAAGAGGTAGATTATGAACAATGAAGGAAAAAGACTCTGGATGACAATACCTGCTTGGGATTTTTTAGATTTGCATTTTATCATACTATAAGAGAGGAATGCAATAAATTTTCGAATATAAAAAACTGCATTCAATATACACTTAAAAGGGGTTTAGGAGAATGTAAAAACAATATTAAAACTAATCAAGCCTGGAGAAACAAAACAAACCAATAACTTTGTAAGAAATTTTATAATCAAAGGCCCATTTGAAAAGATCAAACTAACGCCGAATAAGGCATGCTCAAAACGAGATAACTGAATATTTTGATTATAAATTTTCCAATCTATACTTTTCTAATTTAGCATCTACAATACATTTTCTTTGTTGTGTAATTATAAAAAAAGTTACTTAAAAAGATGGAATAGCGATATTCAACTCAATTAGGAAAACGTTTGTATTATAGGTACGTATAATCTTATAACGATTGACAAACACGGTTACACGGTATTTTAGTTAAATATTTCCTGAAAGTTATAGCATAATCAAAATAAAAACGATCCTTAGCGCTGACCATTTGATAAGTCACGTAGAAAGTTGCTTTTTGATTCTAAAAAATATAGGAAGGTTTTTTTAAATCAACAACTCAAAATGAGATAGAAATATTCGAGTAACCTTAATGCAAACAGAAATGATACAAATGGACTTGACCAGATTAATTCATTCTTGATTGTAATCCAAACGTCATTAAGTTAACAGCAACGCATATATGATAAAACTAACATCTTATTATCAGAATAGTTATATCTTACATTTGATGGAAGTAAACACTCATTTGCTACTTTTTAATTCAACGTTGACAACGACTCTTCTTAGCTATCAAAAAGCTCGAATTTAGAATATAAACCAAGTCCTTATCAACAAAGAATCGCTGCGCTTACTGACACGGGAGGTAAAATTGAAGAATATTTGGCGGAAATCAGAGATAGGGGGCTATAAAGGAGGACTAGGAATTTCAATATAATTCCTTAAATGAGGTTACTATTGAAATCATGCAATTTGTATGCATCTCTCGTGCTCGATTTACAATTTTATCTTTAGAAATGCACTAACGTGGGAAATTGTGAACGAGTTCCATGTTTCACTTCAAAGTTAAAAGGTTACCTGAACGCCTTTGACCGACAATGCAGCAAATTAACTACGACTCTATGTTTCTTTTAAACGTCTCCCATTTTAAAGCTTAAAATAAGAGGAATTGTACTAACCAGTAACTGTTACATTGGTAATAAAATTATCCTCTATTTTCTTTGAAGAATTTAACAATGATACTACTTTCGGCGTCGTAAAAAAGTTAAGTGAAGTGGACAAGAGGCTTCAAAAGCTTATTGATACAAAAAATAAAAATATTCCATTTCCGGAAAAACTGGCAAACTTCTTGGAATAAAAACTTTGCCAAAGGACAACACACCAAAGAAATAGTGATCCAAACTCGATTTTTCAGAAATATGGAAGAGAAAAAAAAAAACGAATGTCAAGGATCAGCCAGGGGCAAAATCTATCCTAAGATAGTTCACACGACACATTTATACCGACCCCAGCTTGTTATAAGTCATGCAATTTCGGAAAGTATGTATAAAAAGCATAATCAATCTAATACCCTCATAACTTGAAGATACTAAGATTATATTAATTCTGATTCTCGTTACTCGGTGTTTAAATATTTTACACTAATCTTCAAACTTGCCGTGAACAGAGTGTTTGAAAAAAAAGTATCTTAGTTCATTTGGTTCCAAACTGGGTCGATGAGCAGTTAAAATAGTAGCATGTCATCATACCACTTGCCACATTCAGTCAAAGTTGTGAATTATTCAACGATAAAAATAACCGGGGAAGTTTATTTAAAAACGTAGATAGGCGTCTGTGTATTGTCTGGGAATATAAATAAATCGAGAAACATCATTTGACGCATTTATAGGTTTATATCTCATGTCAAAGCACTAGGCAGTGATCAATATGCAAAATATGTCAGTAAAAGGAGGATGAATTCCCATTCTCAAAATACATAGCGCCAAATCGCATTAATCAATAAGCGTAAAAATGTTGGGACAACGAACATTTATAAGAACCTTGAAAGAGTGGAAGAAATCCCTTTGCGAAAAATATTCACATTCGTTTTCCCGAGTCAAGCTTAATATTCGAAGATGTAACCAGAGGAAGAAAAAATCTATGGGCCGGGAATATCAAGCCCAGTTCAAGTCAATGTTATCGCTTTCACTTAGAACAAGTAAGCAAGACAAAAAAAAATCACAGGGTGGCAAGGCCCTGATATAATTCAATCAACTCGTAGACCACGGCGGTTCCCTGTGGCGATGCCTAGAAAGAAAAAAGGACTTTATAGGTTCTGTATCTACTTTAAAAGCTCAACCTAGCCTTCAATACACAATGAATACCTACTTGGCTTGACGGCTGAAATCCTCGAAAGAATGAGGCGATGCCTATTTTATACTAGCTATGACCTTTAATCAGCATATTGAAAAACATAAGGGGGAGGAGAACAATATTTCTAGAAAAAAATTTTTGTCAGGATTTTGGTCAATGAGTTATGGATTTAGAGTAATGACCTTCCGAATTCATAATGCTCCTGCAACTTCCCAGAGGGGATATTAGATTCTGCTTTATTTAACTTTTCAAATTTGCTTGCTTACATTGATGATTTAATCATCATCTTGAAGAATTTACAATCAAAACTTCATCATCTAGAAGACGCCCCGACTTTAATTTTTTTATCCTGGTCTTAAAGTAAACCATCGAAATTTTATTTCGGATATTCCAAGTTGAATTTACTTATTCATGTAATCTTAATGAATTTTATCGAACGTGATCCATATAAGTTAAAAATATTTAGAGTGTGGGAGAGATCCAAATATGCGTACTAGCTGTAAAGATTCTGGTACATGTGGTCAGCTTCAATCGACATCTCAACAAATTTTCCAAAGTCGCTGCCATTCTTTAAGATATTTCATAAAAAAACACAAAAGATTTATTTTAAAAGTATTTCCCGAAAAATCTGTAAGACTATTTCTTGAGGAACTATCGAATATATCGACAATATCGTTCCTTCAACTAAACCTACTCCTTTTTATAAGGCGTGACGCATCTCCTAATTCTATAAGTGTTATACTTGTACAATATATAAAGGTGGCACGAAAACATATATCGGTTGCAAGTAGAAAGAAAATATAATATCAGCGATCGAAAAATACTCTCAATTTTTTAAAAACCCCAAAATTTTTCCGGTTAATTTTAGGTTAACAATGAACTCTCTTGAATAGTGATACTCCATGAACGTATCTTAACTTGTCTCCCGAAAAGCTAATGAAAGTGCAAAAAGGTTCATGGATCTTAAAGAGTATGATTTTACCATTAAATACTTTCGGGGTATACAAAAGGTTGAAGCAGATGATATTTTGAGACCATTAAAAGCTACGCAACTCGCATTCTTTGCAATAAATGGATACCTCTGTTGAACCCGTGATCTTACTGATCATATCAAACAGTTAGAAGTAAATGCGCATTTATATAAAAATAATTCACTCAGTTTAGGGAATCTACGTTCCATCCCCCCTGAATAAAGGGAAATGATATACTTTAACTATTAAAACCACAATAAACAGCTTAGGGTCCCGTTTTCTAAAAAAGAAAATCTTATCACGAGGTTGACACAGTACATAGAGAGACTGAACTAACAAGAAGCTAAGGAGGAAGTATTTATTCTGGCCTGCAATGCAGGTCGATATTACAGAATTCACAGAGGTTAAAAGGTGCGAAAAGTTCAAACCATTGACCAGCCCTCGAAGAATTCATTAATCCCAATAATTCCTACTAAACCAGGGAAAGCCTGGCGTTTGATGTAATAGGGCCTATTTCAGCAACAATATTTAAAAAATAGATTCGTTCTGTTCTATTCGATAGATTTTACAAGGGGTCTGAGACGATTGCAGTCAACAACAAAACGGCAAAATAAACAGTCGAACTATTCTTAAAGGTCGTCGGGGCAAGGTTTGAAGGTAAATGGCAAACTTCACTCTGACCAAATCCCCTAATTTGAGGCAGAAATATTAAAAAATTGATGCAATATTATCGGGAGGGACACATTCAACCGCGTACGACCCTCACAGTAATGGCCTTACTGAGGTATGTGTCCGATCAATTAAACCGAAAGCAAGGAGAATTTACCAATAAGATGGAATGGATTAAGACAAACAATTAGATCTAGCACTTATGTCAATACAGCCAACTGGATATTCCAGATTTAAATTATAAAATGAGCCTTCGGCTAGAACTATTGGTACAATTGTCGCACGGCTAGAGTCTAGAAAATAACCACACGCTACACTCATATATATATAGAGGTGATAAAAAGCAAAAAACAAAAGGAAGAATTAGCAAATAAGAACATTTATAAAAATCAATCCCATTGCAAAAAAAGA
Source organism: Henneguya salminicola (assembly GCA_009887335.1). Taxonomy (NCBI): domain Eukaryota; kingdom Metazoa; phylum Cnidaria; class Myxozoa; order Bivalvulida; family Myxobolidae; genus Henneguya; species Henneguya salminicola. The sequence continues at coordinate 8,260 of SGJC01001313.1, forward strand.
GGCTAAAAAATACCATATCTTTTATGTCAATCAGCTCAATTAGCGTATGTAAAAATGATTTTAAAGAAAAGCTTTAGATCCTTATTATGGGTCACCTAAAAATTGGATGAAAAATAAAGGAAGGACTACGAAGCGAGAACTACTAAAGATCCCGTGCAAAACGGTATCCTGCATTGCAACAAAGTCAGTCCGTTGTATGGATTTCCCCAACCTATGATACCCGCTAAGACCGAAAATATATCTGGTAAAGCAATCAAAGAATCAAATATCACCCTACCGCCGAAGCCTACTTTTTATAACTGGTAATCGTATAATAAATTTCCGCGTGAAAAAAAGAAGTTTGTTTATAAAAATCTGCCCAGCTTCTGTAAAAGGAGGATAGCACTTTCACTTTACTGCGGACCATATTTAAAAAAACAACAAATTATTTATTTATATACTCAAAAACAATTATAATTGATATTCCGATAGCCAGAAAGCTTTGATTGCGTCGAACACCGACTCGAACATGTTATCGTCTTCGACCTGCTGCATCCAAATAAATTCGGCCAAATATGACTTCAAATGATGACGCGCTGTTTCCCTGTGTCGTTTGTTTTGCCATTTAGCTTAACCACATATTTTCTCGACGGTCTGAGTGTGGACTAATTTACTTTGAACGGCTGAAACCCAGCCTTTTTCAACTCTTTGGTCTTATAAGCGCGCCAACTATCCGAGTAAATGATAGAGCCTGATTCAATATTATCCAAAATTGACGCAATCAATGTAGATGCACTGCGATCGACAACTACAACCCAAAAGCATCTTCGCGTCTCCCAACGCAGTTCTCCAAAGATCAATTGGCGAGGAAGCACTCGGCCGGCATTTTTCTTTCGCTTAGTGAACAAGCTGTTGGTTCAGGTTTTTTGCATGCAGTTGTTCCAGTCGACGGCTGTGTTCTTGTTCATCCGCAATTCCTCCTCGCAGAACTTGATCGACGTCAATTCTTTGGCTTAGAAATAGAAAAAGCGAACGATAGTCGAATTCCAGTCAACCAATTTCCACTGCGGATGTTGATCTTTTTTCGACAGGTGGACTTTCAGCAATCCCAGAAAATACGCGATCCAAAGTAGAACTTCATTTCGTGGACGTTTATACACATTTTCCTAGCCTGCATTAAACCAATTTCTTGCAAGAATCCCACAGCTTTTTCTTCTGTGCGAGGCAAAGCGAAAAAATTCAAATTGAAAAAAAATTAAAAAAATTATTTAATAAATAAAACAATATGGTCTCCGGTAAAAGGTAAGTACCAGGAGGATAATTTTTAACCCAAGCGCCATCAAATTGACAATTGAGCAGTATGCAATTATACAAACGTATAATTCGAATCATCAAATCTTGCTTTGATGACGCACGTAACACATAAGAAGTTTTTTGAATATTAGAAAATAAAAAGAGGGCCTTTACAACTGTTGCGGTAGATAAGTATTCTAATAGCAAACGAAGCAAAGGGAATTGAATAATAACGGCTCGAAATCTAGCCAATATAAGTTTTGTCATGATATGATTGGTATATGCACCGAAAGTAGAAGTAGCAATAAAGACTAGTTGCGATACTTTTACTACAAAAGTTTAGATAAATATTCGAACAAAGAAGCTATAAAATGGGCGAAAATTTGGGAACTAATCATTTAGCCCGATAAAACAAATAAAAAACATTCTAAGCACATTATCTTATTGGGGGCGTCGTCAAAAGTGCCCTCCTTCTACAGTTGAAGAGAACCTGTACAATTTCTATTCGCACCCTTTAAAGTAAAAATATAAACTCCATGTCTAGTAACACATAATGCAGGAGGTGGCTATCATAACCCTAGCCACTATCTTTCCCATAAATTGCAAAATTTGTCAAATAATTTAGGTTATCGCAAAATAAGGTAAGTATAAAAAATAAAACGGGGGAAACATTTCGATATTTTAATGACCAATTTGGCCTAAATATATATAATGTTTATTTAACAGGATATAAGTGCACTAAATGTAAAAGAAATTAGGGACAGACTTGCCTTCTGAAACACATTTTTTTGTGGAGCATGCGCGCTTAAATATTATGGCAATAATTTACATATTTTTCAATCAATATTAATCTACATTCTAATAATCTTGCACATACAGTGCAATTTTAATTAAATTAGTGCTCAATCACCCTATACTATTCCTCTTACACATAATTTAAGTTTTTCAGTTGAGTTGCTGTTATATTATCAATATCTTGAAAGGGGTGCAATTTAAGTGAGAAATATTCAAAATTAATTTACACATAAGTTTTTTTAATCGTTTAACATAAAAATCAATTTATTTCCAATTTTAGCTTGACGACGAATTTTAGGATTTTTTTTTATTCACATTTTATTTTGGGAAATGTCTTATTTATTAAAACAGGTTTCTTTAAAAAAATCAAGAATTGAATAAAAAAAACGATCAGTCCGTGCTTGTTGATATTATATTCAATACCTCGTTAATAATCGGAGGCACCTTTTGCAGATTTTGTTTCCAAATTAAATCTTTAATTTTTACCTTTGCATTTTTTATGATTTAGGAATGGACGCCAATGCGCTGATTTGTCGGGTTCCCCTTTCCCACATTCTCTGCAATATTAGAATTTTCTATCATCCGTAAAATCGAAAATAGCGGGAACTTAGCCTGTTAGATTGAATTAACAAAACCATGCAATTCATCTTTGAATATACGAGATCGACCGAAAATTCAAAAATTAACGTCAAAGAGAATACCAAAAGACAAAAGCAGAAGATTCTCATTCTCTACCACAAAATGATCAAAACATAATAAATATAGAAGATTTCTATGAAGTTGGTGCTAAGTGCTCACCATTAGTTTAGGGAAATTGAAAATAATATCAACAAGCACGGGCGGATAATTATTTTATTTGGGCCAAAGGTAAAATAGGACCCCTCTACATTTTGCATGAATTTGCGCAAATTATCTGATATTTCCAACACGCCAAGAACTAAGCCAAATTTTCTAAAAATAGATGAGAATAACGTTTTAAATAAACATATTGAGAATAGGATTATATTTTACGAAATAGAAATATTATAAAAAGCAAAATACTAAGATTGAGCGCGCAAGATCAAAAAAAGGATGGAAGGGGGGGGGGTTATTATATTATATAACCTTTTTTTCATTCAATTTATGTTTTTTTTAATATAATTAATAAATAAATATTATATTATCAAGCTATAATTGTTATGTAGATTAGACATGTTACAACCTTCGTAGATTATCGTAATTAATGGATTTATTGTGAACATAACAATTGGCGACAAGGATGAGATGTTGGGA
>SGJC01001314.1:0-12119 GCA_009887335.1 Henneguya salminicola
CAAAATTTCCATTTTTTGTAGTCATTACCCTTGTATACTTTCAATAACGATTCCTGCGTACCTATGCCCTGAATTATTTATAACAGTGTCTGAACCGTTACTCCATTAAAAATGCAGGACGGACTAAAAGAGTTGTTATGGGAGATTTAACGTTATAAAAAATATTTTATATAAATAGGCACCAGGATTAGTTTAACCCCTCACATTTTACCAAAATCTTGCAAATTTCCTGCAGCGCTCCGACGAAAAGATGGCAGAAGGTCCCACGTCAACTTTTAGCCCCTCCTCGTCCTCATTTAAAGAGTTTTGACTAATTTTGATTTTTTTAATCACTATGATATTGTTTGAGGAAAATCTACAAGGGATAAATCTATTAATTCCCAAACCAATATAAATAAAAACAAAATTTTTGATAAGTTCACTGTAGGTGTGTCGAAAAATTGCAATAAATTATTAGCTTTAAATAAGTCTAAAAAGGAAACTTTCTTGCAAAAACAATAATATCGCAGGTTAAAAAACGCAAAACACTTTTGAAAATCTTCAAAAAAAAGCTAAATATCTCGACGTTGAAATGTTGATTACTAAAATTACTCGTAAAATTGAAACAATCTTGAAGAGAAAGCCTTAAATAGAAATGGTTCTAGAAGAAAAAATCCCAGAAAATTTAAAAAAAGCTATGCGTATGAGGCAATTAAAAAAAACTTATAAGACCGATAGGCCGGCCATAAAGAACCATACATCTAACTAGCCTGCCATAAATTTTAAAAATAAAAATTTCTTTGTGTAAACTTTTGCTAATCTCTTTTCCAATAATTCTCCCCCACGCCCTATTATTCCTATAAATCCCTCGCATAAACCCCTAAAAACTGAAGAAACTTTTTATCGCGATTAATACATTAGGCTCGGTTAATGCTACAAGTGTAGATTATACCCACCCTGAAATTTTTATAACATGTATAGTGGATGCCTACTCACCCAACATGTCTCTTTCTCTTTTGTCATTTTTAAATTAATATGGGATACCGAATATGTCCCATCTAGGTTTAATGTCGCAACAATCATTTCCATCCGAAAAAATGTTATCTATCCTCTCTTGATAATTACAGTGACATCTCGCTGATAAACACCTACCTCAACGTTTTAGCAGCATCTGTCATTAATTATCTCTTAATGCTAACATTATAAGTGGGAAAGCGAGTTTTAGACCGATTGAGAAGAGCATGAGACAGCTTATGGCCTTATAAGATTTGTAAAAGGTGTATGAAAACGGAAAAAATGCACTGTCTTGTTTTATAACTTTTATCACATCTTTCTATAGCGTTCCCCATTATTTTCTTTTTGACAAATTAATTTAGTAAAGTATCTCAACTAAACTTATTTAGCTAATTAAGGCGGCATACAGTACTTGCTCAGTAAATTTTCAAATCCATAAGACCCCTATTTTTATTTTTCCTTTAATTAGGAAAAATGTGTAAGACAAGGTTGTCTTCTATTTCATTTTTAATAGCACGATGGGATTAAGCTGGAGTACCTGGATAGACTATTGAATAGCCGGTACTGCTGTATGCGAATGATCTTGTCATTTTATCATATTGTCCTAAAAAGCTTAATGGCAGGATAGTAAGGTAAAGGAAAGGTGTATCTTAAATAGAATGAACGTCAACTTTTCTTAATGAGACATTGCATTTATCAAGAATAATAATGATGAGTTTGTTAATTTTGATTTTTACGAGACAGCAATAAATTTAATATCATTAAAAAATAAACCTATTAGGCCGTTCATTTAATTCTTCCCTTTCCTTAAATTCCATTATCAACACGCGTAAAGTAATAGGCATTGAAAAGAAAAATTCGTTGAAGCACTTTTTAACAAATAAAAATGCTCCTGCCTGGATTAAGATTAAAGTCATTAAAAGAGTCCTAATCTCTTCTCTTTTCTGTGAATTAGAACTGAGGCATGCCGGTCAAACGACGTTTAACACTACATCGTATCGTCTATGAGATCCTGGGTGTTACTTTTAACCCCTGAAAGTAAGCTTTCGTTGATAATATACTAACTAAATCCAATATTGTCCCCTGCAGCACTAATCGCACTAAATTAAACTTCCCCTTTTTTAAAATTTGAATTCCTTTGAAAGTGATGAAATAAATCTGAGTTCATAAATAGGAAACTAGAACGGCTCACCGCCACTCTATTTTGGTTGAAACTTAATGCCAAATTAATTCATCCTACTATCTTTTATGCCTTCAAAACCTTTAATTCGAGAAATAGCCGACGCTTAACAAAAGACTTTTTACAAAACCTAACAAACATTGTGGTTAATCGTAAGAATATTTTATCCAATAAATTTCGTCAGGCAAGTAATTTATAACGACAAGTAGGGTTCATAATTCAAAACTAACCCAGAGTCAAAAATTGGTTTAAATTCTCTTTTTAAATGATGTTAAAATAATTTAAAAATAAGTTCCAAATTTTATATGTTTTATTTAAGTGTCTTGTAAGCCAATTGAATGGGATACCTGCATCTGGTGTAATGGAAATTTTGTAAACAGTCTCCTTCATTTATTTAACGACTACTCTTTTATCGAGCCCCGACGAACTGTTTTAATGAGAGATTTTAATGATTCAGGATATGAAGAGTCGACGATTCTCTTTTTTATTTTTCATTTTAAATATCCATCACAAGAGATAAAGTCATGTGTCTTTCTGAGAAAGCTATTTTTGATAATAATTGTAAAAATCTTTCGTTTTTATATAGTAATATTATTAGTATTTAAATCAAGGAGATTCCAAAATTTTATCAGAAAACTGAGGTTAATAGGGTAGCAAGATTTTTAAGCCCATATACCACTGCAATTATAATAGACGCTTTTTCTTCTTAATATTTATCTTAAAATATTTAAAAAAAATATCTGGCAAACAGGATAAGCGCTTTTATTTATAATTTATATATGAATTCTGATTCTTTATTTAAAAGTGCAACCCGCAACAGACGTGGAGTTAGAATCTGCATACAATTTTTATTTTGTTTTGTATTATTTTCTCTTCACAAACAAGTATTAAGCTTGGGGTTTTTACGTGCTACTAAAAAATGTACTGCCGGTGTAAGAAGTATTTCTGTCCAAAAAATTTGTTTCTCTCCTCAAGCTATAGGTTTTGTTTGAAAGTCGTTTTCATGTAATAGAGGATGCTTTCGATAAATAGGAAGAGATGAAGATGATTCTTTTGAAATAAATTGTCAGCGAGTAGCCCACAAATTATAAAAAATTTATCATTTATCCTGAGCATTTTATTTGAAGATAAAGTTGTATATTTACTGCTCTTTAGCCAGATTTTACAGAAGCAAAGAAACAGATCATTTAAGGGCGCAGCTAAACAAAATATGTGAAAGTATGCCGTATTTTTAGAGCCAGAAGTGTAATATTCTTATATTAAACATAAAAGTCTATTTTGTTCCGATTTCCAAGTGTGTAAAAATTTTCGATTGTAAATGTTAAAAGTAATATCTGTATCGGATTCAAAGGACTGCAAAAATATGGTAGTTAAAAATTAAAAAAATATTCCAATACTTTGGAGGGGTTACACGGTGATTTCCGAACCAAGATTAAATTCACTATAAATCATTTGTTTGCCGTAACGTCAATTACTAAGGCTGAGGGCTTATTGAGATGTAAAATAAGCTTTCGAATTTTTTTAAAAAAATTGTTCCTTTTATTAACATTAAAATGTATATTTTCTCGAATTTTTATGCTTAAAGCTTAGCATAAGTTAGGCGTTGAATTGTAATTGTGTTGATTGTAATAAAATTTTATTGTCCATATAAATGTGTTTCACAAATTCTACTCATGATTAACTGATTATATAAGAATGGGCATTTCAGTCCCAACTAAACTATTTGATTGCGTTTTATGAATAATATATCAATTGCACTTCAGAAATAGCATTAAATCAAATTTTCGAACAAAATAAAAATTCAAATATCCCATTTAACAATACAAAAACGTTGACATTGTCCACAAAAATATATAAGTTAATTTATGCTTCATATTTAAAACATTAAGAGGAGTGGAGGTTAAATTCCAAATATGGATAATTTGGGTATTTATTAGGTAGTTGTCTTTTTTTTATAACTGTACGACGACTTGTATAAATTTAATTCAGGGGCTTATAGCTAACTGCCATATTTCTAAACAAAAGATTATTATTTGAAAGATATCAGTTTGTTTAAAATCATTAGAGCCAATTGAGACATTGCCATGAAAATTGAGCGGCTTGTATTTAAAGCAACTAAAAATGTATTGTGAATTCAGAAAAATAGATTCAAGTGAGGATACAAGAAACCGGACAGACAAAAAATCTTATTATTATATTTAAGAAGATGAAAAAAACCCCAACAATCAAGCATTCTAAAACTGCCGCCATCCACTCACATTTTCCCAATTTACTTATTCTATCATAAAAATATATAAAACAGAAATAATTATACAAATGTAAGTAACTACACTAATAAGCACGGGATCTTTATACAGAGGAAACATAGAATAATAGATAACCAGTTGAAGACTAGATTCAGAAATATTAAATTACCACAACAGAATCTTCAGGATTTAGAATTTGTTCTACTCTAAAATCATCACATCTAAGCCAAGATGGGTTTATCGATGTCGGGACTGGTCGTTTACAAGATGCGACATAATGCCCGGATGTTATCGTTAACCCATGATGATGAACTACTGATACGAGATTATATGTAGGCGAAATTTTATATTCTTTTTTAAATTCAATAGAAAGACGAAAACTGAAATTTAATTTATCCATCGGATATTTGATTAAACTCTGAATTTTTTTCCCAGCATTACAATATCTAAAATAAACTTAAGAGATATTACCGAGAAAGATGTATAATTAATAATAATGGCAGTCGTTCAATGAATGGGGTTTTTGTTGCCTCGCGAATACATTTACAATTTGAACACTTCCATTCATCAGAAATCGGAAGTTGTTCAATTGAAAAATATCTGTTGAGACAAGAATCCAGATCTTCACCGTCGTATGTAGAAGCCTCATCTCCTGAAAGAGCAACAGTGATGTGGTTGAATTTTTCATTTTGATAAGAAGCAGATCCACACGAATTACACGAAATCTTATGACGAATAGCTCCATAAAACAATGTATCATATTGTTTTACTAGATCTAATGGAGTAGGTCTCTCAGGCAGTTTCGGTATTTCTAGGATTTCTTTATCGATCAATTTAATATCGTCTTCAATACAACTGATTAAAAGGAGTAAAAATTCATGTGCGTCTTGTTGTACTCCTCGTATAAAATGGGGCATGCGTTCAAATATAACTTTTTCCATTTTTTCCATGGAAAGGGAAAAAAATTTTCCTGATACTATTTCGCTCTGATACCAATGTAATGTGCTAATAAGAGAAGAAATAGTTACTCCATTTTTTGATAAAGAATAAACTTGATCAATCAGTACTCGGTACTGTTCGATTGATACCAAACTTTGGATTACTGAATTCATATAACAAATCAGGTTAGTATTCGTCAACCCAACCATATAGGGTTGACTATCATTGCGTAACATCTGAGTTACACGAATGCTAGGCCCAAGGGACTTGTTTTCGGCCGTATCTTCAGCAATGGGCTTCAAATTTCGATCAAAGTTATCCAATTCAATTTGAGGCGGACTGGGTGGGATAGAACTATTTATATCCAACTTTTTTTCTGTAAATTTACTGTCTTGATTAAAAATTGAATTTGAAATCAAATTTTTATCCAAAGAATGATTAGAAACTGAAATATTTGATTGCTCTTCCGCATGCGCGGTGTCATTGTTTGTACTTAAAGAAACATGAGAAATTTTATTGGTTGGACAATTGTGATCGAATCCAAAAAAAGACGTATGAATAGAAGGAAGTGTATCATTTTTAGGATAAGTTTCGTTGTTTTGTTTCAATTCAGTTGACATTGGAAAAATATTACCATTGATATTTCTATGTGTTTTTGCCATGCCCGAATCATCATATTTAATTATCTGATCTTCGTAGTTTACAAGTTCAATTTTCGATGTTTTGGAAACAGTTGAATCCCTTACGCACTGCTCCCAACGATTCCCGGATACATCAGTTTGTTGTTTTTTCAAATTTGAGACAACTTTTTGATCAAGAGAAATAGGTGTTGTGTTTAATTTTTTGGCCGAAAAGGAAGATTTAATATTTGTCGGGTTGGGTCTCATAGTGGTATCTGCGTTTGAATTGAAACATGACAAGGGGTAAGTCATAAAAAATCGTTCAAATGATTCACTTAAAAGATAAATATTCTTGAATGAATTAGAATGATGCAATAATTTGTTAAATTTGTGAAGCATTTTTGATTCTAAGTCAGAAAAAGTAATATTGCTATGATTTTCCTCACTTAAAACAAGTATTACACTTTTGGAAGTGTCATTAATCTTTCTCAAATTATCGCTCCAAACTGCCATATTATTGTACACAGTGACATCTGTATTAAAATTAATTGAATTTGGATGATCTATGCGGTTTTTTTCATAAAAGCGCATAGGTCTAAGTTCAAAAATATATATTTTTTCTGTCGACGATATAAATTTGCACAATGTTTCTGGATTTATGGTTTTAAACTTGATTTTCTCTTCAATGGATTTTTTTGATTGCTCTTGAACTTTTTCAGGATATGAATTTGGTTTAATGTCCCAACTCAGGTTATGTGCTACATTAATAAAAGTATAATACTTGGTGCAGATGGCATTTTATTTAAATAGACTTCAACGTTGATATTTCTATTTATTATAATCGAAATTACTTTCTATCGGTAGGCATTATATTATATTAATTAATAAAATATGAACAATATTTCAATCTTTAAAAGCTCCATTAAGCCTTTAGCGGGCGGCGCATCAAGTTTGAAACAAAAAGAATTAATTTCATTGTGAGAAGGATTTGAGCAAGTATAAATTAATTAAAAAGTTACTTTGTAATAAATGAAATTGGACTCGATCCTTTTGTCGATATATATATAATCTACATCATTCATGGCATAAGGATGATGTTTCAAAAACAATTTAAGAAATAATTTGTAATTTTGTCTTAAAATAATTTTCCATACATTTAAAACCGTTTAGTTTCATTGCAGCCATTATCCCCCCCCTCCGCATTCTCAGGCAAAAATTAGGTCAACGTTTGTTTTTTGTATCACATGTACAACTATTAAATAACAATTACATAATGGCTAAAAATAATTACTAAAGCATGAATGTGTTGTTTGATTTTAGACATATGTACATGCGGATCAGTTATTATTTTGTCAAAGTACACCCTGTTTTCTTTTTATGTGATTGATACTTTCTCCAAGTTTCCACATACAAGAGGCGCATAGAAAAGAAACATCTCTATCGATATGGTTGCGCATGCGCCACTCGATTCAAAGTTCTTGATCATTCCATCTTTCTTTATTGTATTTATAATATTATAAGCAATACCCTGCATATATAAAAACAATCTAAGACATGTTAATGGATTATAAATATATTGTACCATCAAAAATAATTCTTCACGCCGCAATTAGAAACCAGAACCATGTGTGCATATTTATGAAATCGAGTATCATCTCTAAACAATAAACATTTTAGAATTTTATTTACTAAAGGGCGACCTGAAGCTTATCATTACACAAATTATTTAAAATCATTTGATCAAATCTGAAACAATAATTGGCTTGAAACATTAAATAAAAGCCAATTGAGTTAAAAACTATCAAACAAAATAAAAAAATACTCAAATTAAGTCAATCAAAAGATGTGTTTTGTTGCAATTTTTTTAGAAATATATTCTAATTAAATTATATTTTATACACTTAAACGAACTATTAATTTTGAACGAGAGAAATAAAAAACCAACAATAAACAGAATTACTCGAAAAATGACATTAAACTAAAAAATATTTTACAACTTCATATTGAACTACTATTGATCATTTTTAGGCTGAATGATACAATTGAACACCCTCCATTTTTTTAGGAGCACGCGCACATTATATTAGTATTTTGTCTCTTTTAATATTTCTATTTCGTAAAATATGATCCTATTCTCAATATGTTTATTTATAACGTTATGCTAATCTATTTTTAGAAAATTTGGCTTAGCTCTTGGCGTGTGGGAAGCATCATAAGTGTTGCGCATGCTCGTAAAAGATGTAGTTGGGTTCTATTATATCTTTGATCCTAAATATATATCGTATTATAAAATTTATAACCAGTGAATTTTCAATCTCGACGAAACAATACTATACTTCCGATAATTAAAGTCGAAGAATAAAAAAATGTTTATGGGATAAATCAAAAAAGAGTTTGAGTATAATTTAAAAAATTGCTGATAACAATTTTTTTCCAAAATAATATCAAACTTATAAGAGTAAAATGGCAATTACAAAATAAATCATGCCATTACAAAGAGTGATATTATTTAGTTTTTATAAAAAGAATGAAAAAAAAAAAACTAACCACATGTTTATATCGGTTAATGAAAAATATTATTTATGAGAGCCTTCTCAATATATTTTTGCATACATATTCTAGGACACGTTAAGTCGTAAAGATTTTAGACCATTTAGAAATATAAAGGTTGATTACATTAAATATTATTAATTGGCTTTTCTTACCAGTCATTTTTTTCATTTTTATTTTCGAATAAAATGTACGGCTGTTGAAAGGTCGATGCGCATGACAGACAGAAGCATGAGAGCTAAAAAATCATCCAACCATTGCTCAAGATCATAGCGATTACCTTTGGGTTTTGAATGAAATTTTTGAGCTAATGAGATAAAATATTTAGAACATAATATAGGAATAATAAACATTTTTACAGAGGTTGATAAATACAAAAGATGCCAACATATATCTCAAGCAGTGAAAATTATTAATAAATTTATGCGAAGATGATGACAAAAATTGTCATTTGTTAGAAATATGTGAGTAAGTTTGCTAAATAACTTGATCGTAAAAAATACGGATCAAAGGTAGAAAAGGACCTCCCTACATTTTTTGTAAGCATGCGCAACCCGTCTGACGTTTCCAACAGGCTAAGAACTAAGCCAAATTTTCTAAAAATAGATGAGAATAACGTTATAAATAAACACATTGAAAATAGGATTAGATTTTACGAAATATAAATTATATATATTAAAGCAATTCTGTCTGTCTGTCCCGCTGAATCGCGCCAGGGCATGCGCGGTATATAACTAAAATGGTGGCTTCGGCTTATTTTTAATTTTGAATTGATTTAGATTGTTTTTAATAATAATATATTAAAAAATTCTGTCTGTCACGCTCAAAGCCTACTATGATTTTTTTAGTGATTTTAATTACGCAATTTCTATTTTCAAAGTTTGAACCATTAATTAAAGTCACAACAAGGCATAAATCATGTTCCACTAAAATTAATTTTTTTTCTCTTTGATTACTGCGAGTCGATCAAGTGAAACATCCATTTAGACGAGTCATGACTACCTTCTTCTACATCTCCGATCTTCCCAAGTTTTTTTTATTATGTGAACCATGATCAAATCCCAAAAACTTCCAATAATTCTTCTTTTGATATTATATGACAAGGAGCGACGCGACCCAAGTAAAAAAATCAACGAAGTGGAACTTGAATAAGACGGGCCGCGACCGCGGGCAAAAACAGCCTAGTATTATAAGAATGAAAATATAAATACAACGCGCGCATGCTCGTAAAAAAATGGATGCGTGGTTTTATTGTATCATTTAGCAGAAAATACATTAATATTGATAATTATAAAATATATGATTAAAAGAGTGATTTAAAGGCCTTTTTTTTTATTCCAAGAGCAGTAATTTTACAGGTAAAAAGGAAATTGAAATCTGAATTTAATTGTTTTTTTTGCTTACAAAGCTACCTTCAATTAGCATTGTAAAAGATTTAAAATTATCAATTTTGCTAAAAATATCAGGTGAATTTTTGTTGGTAAAATATTTACGTGTATGTTTGATAATTTATATTCCAATGATCGATTTTATTAACGCAATCATTTTGTTAATCGAAATTATTTTTATAATCCTCAAGTAGTAAATCAAAGTTTATTAATCTATATTATATCAGAATATATTTATCTTCATTTGAACAGTTAAAATTTTTTCCCATAAAATATGGGATTTTTCGTTGGTTTTGTGTGAAATCCTTAAAAATTTCTTTTAAACGAGTTACATGTGTCTCTTTACGCTGTTTACATTGGCACGGCAAAATAAACGATAGTGCTGGTTTTCAATACCAATAACTCAGTCTCATTTCTCTTCCAAAATAGTGTAACATGAGCATTGACTTCTTAGGCAATATTTTGATAAATAGAGATTAGGCCGAATCTCGATTTTTCTGAAATTTCCAATAAACGGGGATATCAGATTATTGTACTCAAGAATAAAGATATCAATTTTAATTTGCATTGAAATTGCGGAGGAAATAAATGCGTTTTTTTTCAATTCCTAATTAAATATTTAGCATTTTATTAGCTAAAAATTCCCAAAAAATTATTAAAAAAGTGGAATTTTACACAAGACTGATTAATTCCTTCGGAAATCGTGTCAAATTATTATTCCAATTTAATTTAGAAAGTCAAGATTTTAATTTTTATTTTAAAAAAACGTAAATTTAATATGCAGCTTTATTTACTACTTCCATGTTGTGTAAAAGCGGTCATTTATACTGCAAGTGGAGCTTATTGTTTAATTTAATAATAAAATCGTTTTTACCTAGTGTTAAGATAAAAAAACGCATAAGTAGAAAAAGTCAAAATTAAAACGTCCCTGACGGGATTCGAACCCGCAACCTTTGGCTTAGGAGGCCAACGCCTTATCCATTAGACTACAGGGACAACAGACAATGTTAATTTAATAATATATATTTTATAATTTATAATATTGAAAATACAATTTATATATTTGGTTTAAAATAACTTCTCAGAAGTAAAAAGTTCAACTTTATGGCCAATTAATTTTAATACGAATTTTTCAAAAATATTATTTGCTATTTGTACGTTACGTATACCCCTCCAAAGGAAAAATACTTAGTCAAAATAAAGATCAGTTACAGTGCCATTAAGCCCGAGCACAAGAAACTCATTTTTTATATTCTAGTTGTAAAAGAAAAAGACTTTTGGTGAGCCCAGAAAATCTAGATTCCTGCATTAGAAACTTCAAAACGAAACGTTTAATTGCTTGTTTTAACTTGTTCCTAGGTGTTGGCAACCAATGAAAGTGGACCATTTCACTAAATCTATAGATTCAATTCATTTGATTTGTTATTTTCCCTTTCACGGTATTAATAAAATTATTTGTAATTTTGAAAATTAATTTTTTTTGCGAGTAGCAAAAAAAATCATTGAATTATTAGATGATAATTTATAACATACGTTATATTATTAATAATTACGAACAATCTTCAAATATTCGTTTGGAATCGTTATTCGAATTGTCCATATTGAACCTCATGATGTCTTATAATAATATATGAAGTGCATTAGATGTCTCGATAAAAGAAGTTGATTTCAAAAATGAAATATCGAAACATACTGACCAAGACAATTTTAGATTTTCTCTAAATCCAGTCGTAGGACAGTCTTGCACGAGACTAAATACTGAGATTATTCGTAAAATAGGACTTATACTTAAAATTGAGCAACATATTCGTAATAAACGTAAATATGAAATAGGGAGAATAGTTCCACAAATATGAATTTTTCGGGGATATTGAAAGGCGAAGTCATTTTAATGGTTTAAAAAATGTAATAGTAGTGGCTGTAACCCATCGAACTCCAAACACTTTTCGAAAAATCATAAAAAGAATAGTACACCAATTTATCCAGATCCTTGGGTAGGATGGTAAAACATAAATAAAATTTGCTTGATCACCATATGGTAAATCATTCTGAAAATTTTCTTAATCCAAAAGATGTGAATATAATATGTAAACTATCGAATGGGCATGTCAAAGTCTAAAAGGACATAAAAAAAGGCTTGAATACTCGGACTCATTGAAAAGAATAGGTACCAGAATATTAATTCAAAAAAGTCAATAATAAT
>SGJC01001322.1:0-17018 GCA_009887335.1 Henneguya salminicola
TATATATATATCAAAATATTTAGGTTAGGGGTGGGGAGATGATTCATATGTGGGCCATATTTATCCATGTAAAAGTTCCCAAACCAAAAACTAGAATAAAAATTTTAATAAATCGTTAAAATCATTCTGTAGTAGGAACCTACGAATCAAAAATATTGCCGTGATAAACCAGAGGAGATCAAGTGCCTAAGATTAGTACTGATAATCTATACGACCCGATATAAACTTGTTGAAATACTTTTTCTTGCCTTCAAAACCTTTATAAAATTATAAACCTATTAATGTATATTTTGAAGAGTTCGGAAAACATCGTTTTTTGTCTGAGACGCTGCGTAAAAGTTTACTAATATTTGATCAGGTCCACGCCAGTAGTCAGATAGATATTCCTTCGAAGATAAACGGTAGAGTTTAACTTTCACCCGCCAAACAGCCTACCTAGCCTATCCCATAAATTAACGCCACACAAAGTGAAATTAGATTGCGATCGAAAAGCATCAGGGAAAGTTGTCTAATAAAAAAAGAATCAAAATTTAATCCTTACTTTTTTATAATATTCATTTTTTTTTCTTTGAATAAATTCTTTTTTTCATTTTCCCTTAAGCCAATGCCCTTGGGGTACGGCGTCCATAAAGGGAAGAGGTTTGGAGGCGACGTTTAATAGGTGAGAGTCCTCCCCTACTGTTTATCTTGGCAGCGGTGCCTACCTGACGTCTGCATTTTGGATAGATGGGGGGTGGGGTGGGGTCTGTTAAGCCACCATCAAAAAATACCAGCAATGCTTATCAATCCCGTCCGAGAAAAGATAACTAAATTCATGTTTTATTTTGTGTTCTAAACTTAATTGAAAAAGGAACAAGGGAAACTATCCGCGAGACAATGCCCCTGTGGTACGGCGTCTAGAGGGAAGAGGTTTTGTGTGATGTTTAGTGGGAGAGACCCCCCACACTACCGCTGAATCATACCAGTGGTGCCTACCTGGCGTCTGCATGGGCAGAATGTGGGACCGTGAAGCCCCTCTCGAAAGAGACCAGTAATGTTTTACACATCCAGGCCGAGTACAAAAAAAAAACAAGGGAAACTAAGGCGGATCCAAAATTCGTGAATAAATGTCCTACCCTGGTAAAAAAAAATGTTATTTAAGTTGTCTATAATTATTAATATCTTTGAATTTTGACTAATTTAGAATAAAATATTCACGATCTGGCCCTTAAAAAAAATTTACCTTAACAAGATTTATTATCTTCCCTTTGATTCTAATTTTAAGCATTTCTGTCTCTATGAACGCCTGCAAAATTTCACCAATTGGCATCAAAATAATTAGGGCTAAAATATCTGTATTCTTTTGTTTATCCCCAATTTATTTACTTTCGTAACCCGTCGAAAAATTTGATTAATCAATTATAGACTTTATAAGACATTTCTTGATGAAAATATCGTTTAAATTATTTTGTAAGATTGACATGATGTAAAAAAACATCTAATTAAAAATTTGATTGCAAATTGATGCAGATATTTACATAACAAATAAGAATTGAATAAAATAATCTATCGTTGAGATCGAATGATAGTTTGATCGTAGCTAATCGGTAGCGTCCCTCCGTGTATAAGTTGATGGCGAAAACCTAAAATAATTCATCGCCATATGATTATGTACACATGGATACGATTATTTTGTTACTCGTTCTTCGCTCTTCACGTTTCCCGGGCATGACTTTCTGGTTGATCTTAATAGGCTCTAATATCAACCAAACATGATTGTGATGAAATTTCTTACATGTGAGGTATGCGCAGAATACCTTTTGGTCTTTCTAGATTATGAACGCCTATTAAAGGTAGAGCTACTACAGTAGTTTGGCATAAACATAAACTAACTCTTTTGCTGCTGAATCAACTTTTCTTAAAATTTAAGTTGGGGTAGAACTTCTCGCTAATTTTTTCGGCTATAAAGTTATCTTTAAAAGGTACTGGGAATGAAAATGACATTTTCGATTGCCATGTATTTGCCTACAACTAGCTTATCCTAGTTTTCATCAAGTGTAATGAACCGCTAAGTTCGATTGTTCACACTTTCTTCTACGGTCGGGATTCCTAACTTTTTCTTGCCAAGTCATATTAGACAGATACCAAACAGTAAACGGTACACTGGAGCTGAAATGCTCCGATTTCATTTTAAAAGGACATATTATGCTTTAGAGCTAATGCTCTTGGGGTAAGGTGTCCCTCGAGGGAAGAAATTAAGTGTGACGTTTAGTAGGTAAGACCCCCACACTACCGCTTAACTTTAGATCAGTGGTGCCTACCTGGCGTCTTCATGGGCAAACGGGGGGGGGACCGTGAAGCCCCTCTCGAAAAAGATTAGTAAGGTTTTACACATCCAGGCCGAATACAAAAAAAAAATATTATGCTTTACTAGTACTGTACTAACTCCACTACTACAGTTATAAGGATTCAAGTTTTAGTGGAAGGATGTAAAATTAATAATCGACCCAGTCCTTCACCCGTCTATACTGTTGTACTTGATACAAGTTAACCACATGTAACCAAGACTACAGTAGCAATGAATTTTATGATAAAAAAATTCTTAGTTTTGACGAAACTATTGATGTGCACGAAGTACTTGTCGGTTATGTAAAATTATAAACCCCAACCTAAAAGAAGGTGATCAATATTTTTTGTTGTACTCGAACTGGATGTGTAAAACCTTACTGGCCTCTTTCGAAAAGGACTTCACAGCCCCCATTCTGCCCCCGATACGGACACCAGGTAGGTACCACTGCCAAGATTAAACGGTAGTGTGATGGTCTCGCCCCTTAAACGTCAGTCCCAACATCTTCCCACTAGGGACGCCGTACCCCAATGGCATTGGTTCGGTAGGAAAGTAATTAATTTCACCTGTAATTGAAATTAAAGTTGCAAAAAACTAAACAGTTATTAGTCAAGTGCCCAACAGTGTATTTATGCAACGCCATTATAATTTTACAATCTTTTGCGTTTTTGCCACGACACATAGGTTGACAAGCACTGCTGTTAGGTATACATACTGATTTTACACAAATCTAATAGCACAATAATGGCATTAGTATTCATCAGTGCATTAGTTTGAATGGGAAATACCGGATATTATTTAAATAACATTTTTAGTGCTTTGTGTATTCGATGAACTAACATCCCAAAATGTAAGGTGGCTTTCTTAGAAAAAGACATGCGCAAACGAACGATATTTTTAAGCCACCATAAAAATCGAAAGCGATGAGAATAAAATAGGATATTACTTTCTACAACTAAAATAAATATTTTTTTTATTTCTTAAGTATATAACATCGTAACAGCAGTGCATAAATTTATGTATTTTGTTTTTAATATATTACGTTAAAAAAAACGAGTCCTGTAAAATAATCATAAGGTCCAAGCGTCTGCTTTTTTTCGTACCCCTAATTGGTACGGTGATAAAGCATCAGGTTCCCATCAATTAAAATAAAATGAAATTATGTAAACGGTTGTAAAGGTAAAGTAAGTAGGAAAAAGTGTCTGAGCAATACTGTCTTGCGCACAGCTACAATCTCACTCAAACGAATGATGTTAAAAATTTAATCGAAAATAAATTTTAGGAATTATCAGTGGCATCCTGCGCAAGCTCTAAAAGGAAAAAGAATGAAAAGATTGTTATTGAGTTGAGAAGTATAAAAATTAATTATAAAAAGGAAATTAAAAACATAAGCCAACGAGATATTTTATAGTTGTCTTTAAACAAACATCAAATGAATAAGGGCTAAAAGACCGGGAGATACATTCAAAAATTAAAAATAATTTTTGTAAAAATACGGTAAAAGAATTTATTGCCATATAATGGATTCTTAAACACGCCGATCTGTTTCGAGTAAGCTTCACCCTCTTTCATTTCATGTTAGTTTATTGCAAAGAAAACACAATTTACAAAATATCAAGAGTGGTGTTTTGTATCACTACTATACACCCCACCTGTTGCTCTCCTTTAAAGACATAAGAATTAGCTCGCCGTTCAATATCGGCAGACCCAGAAACCAATGCAACATCTGCGCATGTGGGTAATGACATTTCACATTTTTTTGCCATTTGACCATTAATTCAAATAAAATTTAAGTTAATTGTATAAAAGTAGTTAAGAAAAACGAGTATGAAAAAAATTCGTAAGTTGACAAAATCTGTTATGATACTAAAGCGCAGATGCACTAAAAAATGGACGAAATAGTGGACAGGGTTAATAATATTGACTGTAAATATGTTTAGATTGATAATTTATTATTTACGATAGAAAATTGCGATTCGTATGAACAATCTAGTTCCTTTGACCAAGTAATAAATCTGTGATTATTTTAGTTATGTGAAGTATTGGTCAGCAATCCTTCATCTATTACTGTGTATTTCAAAGTATTATTTTCAATTATTAGTTAAGAATTTACTACGATTTTTTGAAATTCCCGAACTTCGAGAAAAAATAATAAAATTTATTGAAACTTGTTGTATGATGGATTTCGCCATTTTAAACGAATCGATTAATTTTTTGATCGATATTTTCATTAAATGTAATGAAAAAATTAAATCTAATATTATTAAAACAATCGCTAAATTATATCGTGTTGTAATGCTGGTAAAATCTAATAATTATACATTCAGACACTGTTTAATGAATTGATTGATTGCGCGAAATCAACCATTTTATTCCAAGTTAATGCCAATGTTATGAAATTCAGAAATTTATGGAATTTTGCGCCCACGCATTACTCCTTGCCATTTCTGATAATACATGGTATTTAAAACATTTTAACATAGCATAAAAATTGCAGTCATCAAACTATGCCAAGCCATAATTCTATGTGGTACGGATCCTCCACCAGTATTTTTTAATTATTAATATAGAAATCTAATCCTCTTTCATTCGATTTATTCCATACTAAAATGGTATTCGATCCACATTAATTCTTTTTTTATATCCATTCTTTAAGAAATCCCTACTAAAGACAATAGGGAATAAATGACCACACACACGCACGCGCCATTTTTTAATGGATACAAATGAAGTATTTGTTATTCCTAGCCTCGTTATTTTTCTCTACACCTGCTAATGCGCTCCTGCTTGTGTCGACTGGCAGCTCACCGGGGTCACTCTATTGCTCCAAACAGTTATGGCTAGGATATAAAGAGTGCCGCAATCGGGTTCGAACCAGTGTAATATAGCTGATCGCAAGAAGCTATCATTGACCCCCCATTTTGGTAAAATCAACAATTTTGTAAATCCTATTAAAAAAATCTAAATTAATGTAAAAAATTAAGGTTTAAACTAAACTTAAATAAATAAAATAGGTATTATTTATCTTAACAAAATAAATCATTTGGTGTTTTTATAATTTTTTTCCACGCACGCGCAAAAGAAACATCTTCTCATTCAGTTATATTTTTATTGTTTTACAATTGTTTTGTGTGAGAGTTATTAAGATTTTGACTGATAAATACTATAGTGCTTTAAAACCATCAAGGAAAAAACAAGTCCTATGATTTTATTCCTCACGCATTTTTGCATCTTATAAGGATTTTTCTTAAATATTTTCTCGTTCATCAATTCGATTACTGTTATATGAAGGTGTAGAACTTTTTTTCAAAATTAACTTCTTAATTCAGCTACGAATAAAAGGTGCTTTTTAAAAATTTTTCACGGGAATTAGGTGTCTGATATTTTACCCTTTTTACATATAAGAAAATATGCCTCATGCTTTTCCCCTCATATATCCTAATGGCTTTTCGCGCCGTCAGCTCGGTGTCAAGTATTCAAAGCGATTTTCGTTAATGTCTGATAATATCCCTTTATGCTCAAAATTTGCAGAAATCAAAGCTCTTGCCAATTTTAAATGTTTTTTTTTAATTTAGATTTAAAAACATATTTTTTTATAATAAATTGTCCAATTTTGGAATCCTTTTTAAATAATAGGATTTTTTTGAAAACCATAATATTCTTGAATTGCATGTCATCATATTCGAATGCAATTCGATATTTTAAGATATCGAATACTCCTCGCGAGCAGTCGTATGCTTGTTGCTTCAAAACTTGTAGTTTTAAATTTGTAATGTAAAAAGACGACATATTTGATCCATATTTTATCAGGCAATTTAATTCAAAGCTGAATTATTTTAGACAAAAAAATTTTAAAACTTAGAATTTTTCTATTGTGTACCGTTGCCGGTTTGGCTTTATTTTTGCAATTTTAAACGTAAAATTCTCATAAAATTTTTGGGTTGTATATCATCTAGTTCCAACAATTAGTTTAGGTTATTAGCTGACGATAAATACTTTTTTTTTTCTAAATTTAAATTTATATTTTATAATGGGAAACATAGTTAAACAACTTATTTTTGTAACGTTTATACACAAAGCATCTATCTTCTCAGATACTATTTGTTCAAACATAAATTTTTTAGCCACATTTTTTTAAAAATTTTGCTGAGTCAAATTCAAAAATGTATAATATGAGTCTATATTTTATGCAGTTGTTTTGGTAATGCAATACAGAAATGACCTCGAATGATATTAAATTCCCAGAAACTGAACAACATATATAATAATATTTGCATTAATAGTTATTAAATGTGCTGCAGGCGTTTATTATTGCTTTATTTAATTTTAAAAAAATTATAAGAACAACAGAGGTAGACAATAGCGAACGAATTTAATTGTTATTGTCGAACAATTAAATCCGAGATTAGTCTCGTTCCAATTCCATACATAATATTAAAAAAATATTTGTGTTATTGAAAAATTATGCTCGAGAATCTTACGTGAACTACATTTGAAATGCTTACGAGTTTATAATTTCTATTTAAGTTGATAAAATAATTATAAAAATTTCCCCTAAACATTCGAATTCCTTTATTCCCCTAATATCTGTAGAGCCCGGTTTTGCTATATATTACTACAGTTGAGCTATTATTACCATTTAAAATTTACTCAATATGCATTTATATAAAATGCTAATTTTAAGTAATTTGCTGCGTTCAGATAAGATTTTGTAAATAGATCTTTAAATATTAAAAAAAATGAAATAAATGATCAAAAAAAAGCATGCTCCACTTGTAACTCACGGGCCATATCACGCTCATAACATTTTTACTTGACTCATTATGAATTTGGAATTTTATGCATTAAATACAATTAAAATTGATATATTTAAATATAAATATTTATTTGCTCGTTAAATAATCTTAATTTATAAAGTAGTTCGCTGTAAATTGGAAATTAAGTATCACCAATATAACAAAAATTGTACTGTTTTTTTTTAAATTTTAAAAATAATATATTTGTTTACTGTTTGTCACACATAATTTGTAATCGCCTTAATTTTTTATGTACAACATTTTTTTGAATCACAATTAAAATTTTTCTATATTTAAAAAAATTAACAAACGTACTTGATAATAATATGATAATGGTAAATCTATAATTACTTTTTTTTCAATTCATGAAGGCACCTTTCATAATACGGTTCTTCGTTTTATGATTATTTAAAAATTGTTTCGTTTATTTTTGATCTCTCCGTTTGAGTGTTGAACAATTTACTTCGAAATGCGCAAAACGCCGAGTGTTGTTTTTTTAACAAAGGAAAAAAAATGTTTTGCTGCTTAAAGAAATTATACAAACCAGTATTTGTGCAGAAAAGGATTAGCTACAATGGGAGACACGTCAAACATTTGCAAAAATTTCCGTCCGAAAGTATATCTGGGGTTTAAGCACTCCTGAGAGTGGTTGGGAATGAAGTCACCTTCTATCCTTTGAAAACATATCGTAAAATTAAATATAATTTATTGCACAAAAAATATGATTTTCAAAATTGGAACTAGATGGGCGGGAAATAAGGTTTCATCATTCAAACGAGTAATGCCAGTTTATTTTTACTCCAAAAAGCTCTGTCAATTAATATAGTAAAAATAATTTGTATTGGCAATACACTGCATCCTATATCTATGAGTCAAATTCAAAATAGCATTTTAATCATGGCATCCTGAAATGATAATAAATGCCTTGACATCGCTTCATGTGTATATCTGTCGATTCGCCACATTTCCCACCTAATTTACATTTATAAATTAAAATTTATCTTTCAGTTGGTAAACCATCACTCTGTTTTAAATGCTACCGTCCTACGTCAATTTGGGGTAGAATCACTATCAACGTTAAAGAAAATGTGCATATATCTTTGAGATTGTGGCTATTTTCGAATTATTATGTTTTTTTTAATTGGGCTCTAAAATAAGGTCGAGTGTTGGATAGATTAAAATCCACTCAACTCTACACATTAAATAGATTACTCAAAGTTTTATTTATTTATTTTTATTTATTAAGAAACAATTATTTTTTTGCTTGAGAATTTCTCGTGGTATATTTTTTATGTTCATTAGTAAGATCGTAACACTGCTCACCATATTATGAATATACTGCAGCATGCGTTAAAAATTTCACCCCAGGATGTATTTTAAATGTATGAACCAAAAGATTAATAAGATTTTTAATATTGATGCTTCCATGGACCCAAACATACCTCCATCATCCAGAAAACGAAAAAAAACGAGCTCAATAGATTTTAATGCCGATACTAATCTTACACCATCGTGGGATTCAGATGAATTTTCAACATCAGAGTTGAGCATATTAAAAAAATGTCTGAAAGACGAAAGCCAATGTTTGGAAGCGGCAATACAATTAAACAATAAATATTTTGATCGTGTATTAACTCCTATGCTAATTGCCGATATAATAATATGCGGCTCGCTAATGCTACCTGATAGAATTCCACATGATTTTATCAATTTGTATTCGAAACACATGCAAGACATGCGCACAACTGATACAAGGACAGATGTAATCCAGATGATATCCCACATATTTTCACAGGAAAATATAGGCTACGGTGTACAACGTGTGCATCGTTTTGTAGCTAAATTTTCAAAAGAAAAAATTAAAAAGACTGAAAGCAAAGCAGAACTACCCCAAGCAGTTGTTTCTATTGCTGAACCTGAGCCCAAATTAAAAAATTTGGACGTTGTTCTGGAAACAGTAAAAAGAATATTATCTATGAAACCGCATTATTTATCATTTTCTCCCTATAAACAACTATATTTATCGTCGATAACTTCAATAGTTTTGCTTAATAATGATGAAATTACTGACTGTAAATTATTTCCCGCCACTCTACTGTAGATTTTGTGAAACACGTCTGTACAAATTTGGATAAAAATTACGAACTTGTTTTGAATTTTCTTTTCAAATGCTCCATTTTTAGCAGAGAAAATCCAAAATACATTGATCTGTATTGCAGTATCTTTAATAAAATTCTTGATCTTTCCAAAGATAAAATAAAATCCAACAATATGTTTTAATTTCTTTTATAAAATAGTAATCTTTTCAATATTGTATGCGAAGCCCCAGATTTACCTCCAGACTTTTTAGCCCGACTCAGATCTCTTTCTAATGTCCAAGTTTTTGCATTCTTTTTTTTTTATAAAGGAAACCTTAAATTTTGGTTTTAAAATCCTTGTTGAAATGGTTAAAACATATAATACGTCTTTTGATTGGATTGGCCTTCTCTTAGAAATATCGCTTTCTGATTTTAAACAAGTAATTTAATTTTAATAGGAAAAAGTCACATAATCTTGCAATTGAAGCCTTAATTAATATATACAAGGAAGGTGATTACGTGCTTAGGATTGACGTAATTTGTCTCATATCTTTTATAGAAATTTCTTGTAGAACATTTGAAATCATTATCCGATTTTTTCAAAGAGTACACGAGTACGATCTTGATATGCTACCCATAGGAAATGATCTGGAGAGCTTTTATTCACAAATTGAACTTCTTTTTCATTTACTGGCATATGATCATAACCATCTCAATTTGTTTGTCTGAAATATTAATTTTCAGACTTATGCACACTTATTCCACATTGAATGAATCGTCTGCTAAACATCTTTTAGTCTCTTCAATCCAAATAACTGTATAATTTTGTGATTTTCATGAAAGGACTTGGATATTTTCTACGAATCACAACAACTATTCAGTATTATTGACAATGTTGAAGACTCGTTTAAAGAGATATTGTTGATATATCTCGATCTCTTGAACACCAAAAAATCCATGAGTACTGATCTAGTTGTTCATATTAAAAATATCTATCATGGTAGATGTAAAGACATTCGTTTTCTTGGACTTATTCTTCAATTTCTTACTAAAAACGAAGTGTTGGATTCACTACCGGATATTATGATTCAATCTGATAATCTGGTTAAACATATTATATCCAGAATATTCGAGCTTTCTATCTCAGAGCCGCCTTTTATTCTTTCACCAATTGAATTAGTCATCGCTATTCATAAAATGGAAGACCGCGTTGAAATGAAATCTTTAACGAAAAGTAAATTCCCTATTGACCTTTACTAGCAATAACTATATTCCTTAGCCATCGCGATCAATTTGGTCAAGAGTTACTTGCAGTTACTTTGCAACAATTAGTTGATTCTAATCCAATACCCATATTAACCCTTCGAACAGTAATATAAAGTTATTATTTTCCAGATGATTCAAGCACTTGGAATGTGCCCAAAACTAATCAGTTTTATTATGGGATTGCTTCAAAAACTTGTTACCAAACAGGTATGGAAACAACCAAAATTATGGCACGGGTTTGTAAAATGTTGTGAAAAAACTAAACCTCAATCTTTATCTATCTTGCTTCAATTACCGATTCGCTATTTCGAAGAAACATTCCAGGTTTATTTATCATACCTATTTGTAGATATGCCCTGAATTACATCCCTTGTTGGTCAATCATGTTAAAAACATGGGGGCAAACCAACGAGCTCTGATTCATAAATCAGTATTGAATGTATTGGAAAAAGATTCAAGAACATTTTGCCGAGATAATACCACTGTAGAGTCTATTAATATTTAATGTGCACTATCTTTTTTTTATAACAGGGGCGTCACATCGTAGTTGACAGTATCGACTTATGGGGTGTATATTTACATTTTTAGGCACGGATTTTCCTTATATAACAAATTAGGTTTAAGTTCTTACTCGAAATAAAACCATTTATGCAATGGCTGGGGTAAGATCTGGAAGAAACAAGGACTCAAGCCACAATAAACATTTATGCTTCCTTATAAAGCCCCTTTTTTAATCAAATAAAAAATTTAAACACTAAGAGCGATTGACTGAAATTCCCCAGGGGGAATGACCAATCAGTCACCTTGATCGATAGCTAAGCCTCCGGTATATATATCCTTAATTTGTTCTGAACACTTTTTACAATGAAATCCTGACTTATAATCAGAGAAATTAACATTGTCTTTTAATAAGTTCTTTTCAATAAAACTTCTTCTCATCTCATCTCATTAAATTAATATAATTCTATACTTATTCTCGACGTAGAGATGTTTCAAAAAGATATTAAGCAGGAATTACTGTATTAACAAAATATAGTTCTATAAATGATGTAAAGGACCGAAGATTAATTTTTGCTGTGAATAATTATTAAAATGTACATTTTAAGGGAATTAAACACATTTGAACTATTTCACACTTTATTCTCTTGACTTAACTGCTTTACATTTTTTGAATTATTTTAATTAAAAAAAAATTGTATAAAAAAAGAAAAATTAGTTAAAATATTTTTTCTTGAGGGCACAAAAATGACAATAAATTGAAATATTCAATATCTCGTAAAATAAAATTATCTTATGTTAAAATATTACTTTATTTGGAAACAAATTTCAAATTCCCAACTTAGGGTTAAAAAAATTGCCATATTTTAAATAAAATAGGCTATAATTTACTCAATACACTAGGGTAATTTTTTTGAATATTTCAATTCAAAGTATATGATGTTCATTAAATAATCAGGGAAATATTTTGAGTTAATGAATTGGATGCTGATGTGTGCGAAGTAACAAAAAATATCCGACAAGAGTGGCGCTGTCTATTTCCATTTTTAAATTTATCATTTAAATACTGAGTAAAATGTGATACTCTCATCGCGCATACAAGAGGAATCTGAGTTGTAATGATGTTAAAATTAAATGCAACCAATTCTAACGCCTGAACGGGTCTAGGTCTTAAATAAGCATCACAGGAGGCAGTTAATTCAAAAACATGATATGGGATTAATTTTCGTTGGATGCCTACTGTAAAAGATCGAAATCGATAATCGTGACACAATGCGTATCTCAAAAGTCTAGTTGAAAACAAAACATAAAAATAGATACCAAAAACGTTAATGCGCATGCATAATTCACTGTAATAGTGTGTTTCAAGATGAAATATTTGATGTGAAATTTTTAGAATGGGAACCCCTCTTCCCCACTATCATCGAATTTCTTAACAGGTATGCCTATTTATCAGGCGACTAACCACAACTAAACATCCATAACCAGCTCTTAAAATAGACTCATAAATTTTAAAACATCCAGTGGAAAAAACACATTTAAAATTTTCACAATATTTCTTAAATCCTTTATATACAAAGATCGTATTAAAAAATTTGAAGATTATATATCGAAACGAATACAAACCCCGGCTAATAAATATGTGAAAGAAAATGGAAATTTGTATAAAAAATTTTAAAGAATATTACTTTCCCGTTCTTATGTAAAAATTATTTTATGTATTATTGAAAAAATATTTAATAAACACGAACAAAAAGGCAATTATTAATATCATTGACAACTACATGAATCTACCACAAGGCTGTCAAACCGCTTATCTTCAATCTGTAATTTGCTTTTTGTAAGAACAGTTACAGAATTAAATTTTAAAGGAATGCAACATGGGTCCATAATATCTTTTGTTGTCTTCATTAGAGCTCTAGCAACTGCATTGTCTGTGATATCAGTATGGAAAGAATTATAATAATTGCATGATCCAAGACATTGAAAAATATTCAATGATTTTGGTAATATAATCCAAGAACTCCAACCAATATCTTGAAAATTAAGACGCAACGAGCTTCGTCTACAAGGTAAAAAAAGACTGATATCTCTTGCATCATTACGAACATTTTTATAGCTCGGTACTAATTGATCGAAATATTCAAGATATTCTATCACCAGCAAAATATTCTTAATACTCTGTGACAATAATTTAATAGGTTTGAATAATGTTTTATTTAATCTCTCCCGAAATACGACATTTAAATACATGCGAGTAATTTTAGATATATTTAAAGGCGGGAGTGTTATGGATTCAAAACTTTTCCGAGTTGATGATATTGTTCTTTTTTCCACGAAAGACATCTGACTCCGGACACCAGTTATAGGATTCTCCTCCACTAAATTAATCAATAATTCCATCGTTCCATTTATTTTTGAATTTCTTTCAATGAATATTGGAATAATTATTTCGAAAGGTCTTGCGAGGGCATCAAAAAACGAGTGATAAAAGATAGGAGATAATTTAATATTTAAACTATTTTCATGATAAAACTCTGAGAATATTCTTCTATCTTTCTCAAAATTAATTCCAATATATTTAATATTTTTTTCGATATATACCCTAACAGTTGATATCGAAGGGGCTAGAACATAGGAAGCACCCGTGGAATAAAATATTGTTAGTGATATAGTAATAACGACATGAATATACATGTTTTTAAGCAACAATCAGATGCATATGACCGTTAGTTTAGATGTCATGGGAAATAATATGTATAATTATAGCCAAACATAATATTAATCCACAAAGGCGGTGTTTGGAATAAGTATGAAAATATAAAACCAAATTATTTTATAGTGTTTGAAGACTCTGCTTAAAGATAGCGATTATAATTTTGGGATTTATTATTCCCAAGATAGAACTTATTTCTTTAAGGATTTGAGTAAAATAATATCGTCACTTAGCGATAATAAAAAGGCCGCATATAAGCGGAGATATTATCTCAAATCATTAAAAAAAGGGCCAAGCTGACATTACCATGCATAAATTTCTTTACTCATGCATTTTAGGGTATAGGCTAATTTTTGAATTTTACTGCTCCAATTCAATGTAATTTTTTTTATTTACTAAATCGGGATCTGTAAAAAGGTTTACTTAAACGGATACTCTACGAATTAGAGCAGGCCCGCGAAAATTTGTTGGGCAGAATCGCATGGAACTAGATTCATGAGTATAGGCGAAGCGTATGGCTGATTTATATTTATATCTAAACGTTAGTTGGCCCGTAAAATATTTATATAATTTTAACCTATTTTCTGTCGTAAAAAGACCGAAGAAAACCGATGCACAGAATATGTTTTGGTTTAGACACGCGCAGAGATTGATTAAGTTAATTAATACATTTTCTTTTAAATCTTGTCAATGAATTTAATATCTAAAAACAAATATAATATTAGTCTAGTTAAATATAATATAAAATCCTAGTCCTGAACGGTGGGGTAAATTTAGTGCGATACACGTAAAGTTAAAACTTGGGATAATTTAGAAACTAGTGAAACTCCCAAATAAAATAAATTTTCGTCAACTTTATAGAATTAGGAAGGCTATGACCTTAGAGGCTAAACCCCCATGGCTTCAGTCGCCATTTCAGGGGGGGGGTTAGGGGCTTTTGTGCATGTTATTAATATACCCATACCCTATTCTTGATCATTTCTATAGTTATTTATAGAGGAGATGTTGATATTATTTCAAATTTTAAATTTAAACGCGCACGCCTAAACTAAACCTTAAGCTGTTTTTACTCCAAAAATCATAAACTAATATAGTTTTTTTTATGGTAGAATTTTAAATATACACTGGGTTATAATATCATTAGCGATCCATGAGGGCAGCCTATAATTTATAAATCTCAAAAATAGTTTACCTAAAAGTTTTGTTATTAAATAAAAAATGTTTATGATAAAATTTCTTGCCATAAACAATAGTTGTTATTCAATAATTAATTAGTTTATAGCCGGCCAAGTTTAGTTCCATAAAAATTATAAAAGATTAATTGTTTTTTTTGTTACCTTATAAATACTTTCAAAATTCTTATAGATGTTAATTTACCTAAGTCCAAGCCTACCTCCAGCTAAGAAGTATTACTCAAGTACGACATTTAAACAAGCTTTTTTCCTGATTTGTTTTTGCGTTAATTATGGATTATGTTGGAAAATTATTATTTTTATCGTACGGCCAGAAATTTTACGAAGACTTTAATTATTTAGTCTGCATCAAATTTGTTGTAAAAATTTTTTTCCTCGTAATTTTTTGATTCAATACGATTGTTAGCTTAAAACTATTATTTAAGTTTTTAAAATTAACTGGATGTGTAAAAGGTTATTTACCACATAAAGAGTAACTACACACCCTTGTAAATAGTATTTTTAGACTGACAGATTAGAGCCACTTGCAAACGAATCGCTATTATGTTACAAAACTGCTTTTTCTTGAAAAAGCCTTTTTTGGTTTGAAAAATACATGTTTATATAATTTTCTGTAGTTTCATGAATTAAAAATTATTTTTATCGAATATTCTACAATTCAAACATTTTTTGAAATACATATGCCTCCAATCTTCATATCATATTTGCTATTTTGATAAATTATACACCCACGTGTTGAAAATGTTCATCTTTATTCAAAATCATATTTTTTTATGGGCATAGTAACACCAAGTCGTATAATTTTCTTTGCGCCCTAAAATATTTGTTCCGGCTTGCACTGTTTAAAGCATGGCAAATGAGCGGGGGTTGGTATTTTTTTTAACGTGCATTCCAAGCTACAGCGCCTTGACTAGTTTTAAACATGTTTTAAGTTTTCTCCTTTAAAAATCCCAGAATTATATTTGATATCAAGGGGTTTTCGATATCTGCCTGATCAATGCCAACAATAATGGGGTAGTTCTTAAAGGGAAAGAGGTCCCAGTAAGTCTAAGATCAACTACTGATCTTAAATCTTAAAATATTGGCCATATATGTAAAAGTGATACTTATGAAAAAGTAAGGTAAATAAGAAACCGAGTTCTTTATTCTTGACTTGCTTCTTGTTTGTAAATTGCTATACGGGAACTAGTTTGAAATTAATCTGTAAAGATTGGAATAAGTAAAAGAAATTATATTTTTCTAAAGTTTTCAAAAATATTTAAAAAAATGATTGTGTTGCTACGGAATCAAAATTACCTGAAAATATATTTGACCCAATAATTCAGTGTAATCGAAGTAAAGCTCATGCAGATTGAAATAAAATTTTATAGAACCACTAAGATCTGTTCTACGTTTGCGCAAAGTAACCTTAGAACTTGTTCTTATTAATTTCAGGTTGTATGCCGCAATGTTTAGATTTTCTTTTTCGACAAGATTTAAATGTTACATTTCAAAAGCATAAAGTACCTTTTTGTATTTCAGGAATTTCTGATTTTTTTCGAGCAGGATAAATCGGTATGAGGATTACGAGTAATCTTCAAATGTTGTATCCAACTTTCGCCTTTGATTTGATATAAATTTTAATTCTGTTTACGATGTTTTGAGGCCTTAATTAATTCTCTTATTTTAATAATTTTTTCATAGATTTTCATTTTGAACGCACGACCAAGGTATCAAAATTTATTTCAGCAAATGGGATTTGAGTTGGATTAATCAAATTTATCTTTTGTTTAATATCATAACGAAGTTTTATGCCCCCAAAATAAATATTTTATTTCCTTCTTCAAAGTTTAAAATGTTATTTTATTTCCTTCTTCAAAGCTTAAAATGTTATTTTATTCCAATATTTTTATAAACTGTTGTTCATGTGCCCAATATTAACTCTCCCGTTGCAACTCTTGAATTTTCTACACTAAAATCATCGCGATCATTTATTTAGTGTTCCTTATATTTGCTTTAGATATATTTCCTTGTTTAGTGTGAATGATCCTTTGGTTTCTTCTCTAGAGAACTAATTAAGTGACAAGGCAAAAACAACGAAGCAGAATAAAATATTTAATCAAGCCCGCATACTCGTGTGAAATGATAATCTTTACCGTTAAAAAA
>SGJC01001324.1:0-14036 GCA_009887335.1 Henneguya salminicola
GAAAGCAAAATAACCGGGTGCTATTCCCATTTAAAACAAGCCCTTTTCAGAAATTTAAAAAATTATTGCCTCAAGAGCCGGATATATATCTGGTGCTCATATTAATTGAAATACTAGCATTCGTCTCAAAAGAAGAAATCAATGAATGATGCGATTGACTTTATAAATTTCAACCTAGGTGAAAAAGCTGCCAGATTTCCCACTTTTTGGAGTTATTTTCCGAAAACGTGGCTCAAAAACTATGATCCTGAACTATGGAATATAAATAAAACCGATGAAATTAAATGTGAAAGGGAGAACAAATAATGCCATTGAAAGGTATAATCGAAGATTCGGCGAGTTTTTTTTAAACGGACACATAAATATCTCCGCTTTCGTGATGGCCATCAGAGCATAATTGGAATTTTATTCGGAAAGGTGCAAACGAGTTCGTTAAAACGGTGAATCTATTCATTCGATATCTAGGAGGTTTTTTTGCAAGCCACCCATCTGCTCTGAATTTCTAGCATGGAAAAATAATAAATAAATATTTTATTTTTATTTTTCTTCAATTTGCGCGGTTTTTATGGAGTAAATAAGTTCGGCCATTCTCGGCCTTTTTTTTCTTCCGTATGATATATAATTTTTGCCGTAGCTGACATATTTTCACGAATAAATTTTTTTCATAATAAAATGGATTGATGCAAGAATTGATGTCGGCATCCCCCATCCATGGTGTTGTAGTTTACAGGTAATAGAATGAGGTGAATTTAATTTTCCTGCTCAAAACTTGGTAGGAAGTTATATAATAGACATACAAGAGCTTCTTCATTTTTCGATTTTATTATTTAAAATCAGTTATATTTTTTTTCGGTGGATATATCCAGTAGAAGTTTGCATAAAAGAACCGATAAAAAAACGAATCGAGTTACATGCAGCGAAACACGGTTGGAGTTATTCCCAATTTTATTGCCCCGTGCGCGTGCCTCAAATAAGTATGTCTGCGATTTATTGAACACATGCTTCTATTATTTATACATATAATTTTTTATTGCAAATGAATTAAATGTTAAAATGGTATGAAGAAAAGCCGAACGCAATTTTATTTTATAAAAATATGTGAACATTTTTTTCCATCTGTATTCAAACTCATCGTGTCATATCCACTAAAAATTGGGCTTCGTTTTTTTTTACATAAGAATTAAATAAAATTATATTTTAAATCAATAAATTATCATTCAGATATTTTTTTTAGTTTTTAATCACTTGCCAAGTTATAACGATTTTTAAAATTAAGTGCAATATTTCAACTGAAATTTAAGTTTAAAAAAATTTAAAGTTTGATATTAACTCCAATTATTCGAAGATATTTAATTTAATTTTCCGATTCATAAGTCTTGCCCGTTTCTCAGAGTTTTTTGTAAAGATCGCAATAAATTGTTGTGAGATAAAGGTGCTTGCTGATTTTGAGCTTGTTGGGCGGTTGATCTTTAGAATAATAACCTCCCGCTTGGCGGCGCTGCTAACAAATATTTCAAATGATATTTTTTAAACATGTTACATGGCATTAAATGAATAATAAATTGCATATAAGTAATTTAAATCATTTTTTATGCTTTTTAAATAATTTTATTAATCATTGAAGTATAAATTTTGGTAAAAATAAAAATTAATCGCAATTAATTTTTTTAGCAGCGCCGCTAAGCGGTGCGATATTATTCTAAAGATGATCTTGTTGGGCTACAATAGATTGATAGCTTTTATCCAATATTATAAACTGCACAAATTTATACAGACAAGAATAATTACAATTTACGATTTTAGAAAAACCGTTTTGCTACTCTTCCCCCGAATGATTAACACGCGCATGACCATTTGATATTGCGTCATGCGAATTCAAATATTAATGTGAAAGTGAGGAGTTTTCCGATTGACATGAAAATTTAAACATTCAATATAATTGTCTTCGAAATAATTCAACTATATTTCGTATTATTCATGGAATTTCCTTATAAAATCAACCGATTGTAGCATAACAAATCCCAAAAGAACATCCTTTGGTGGTAAAAAGACAAGTGCCAGAATAATTTTTACGTGCAGTTCAAATTCAATGTTAATTTAATTACATGCCAGAGTAAAACTTTCTTGTTGGATCCTACGCTACATTGATTTACCTATTGAAAAAAACCCCTTTCATTTGGACAGAAGGAAATATTTTTGTTAGAGCCCGCGCTTGCGCGAAAACATCATTTTTTTTGCATGGCTTTCTTTTCGGAATCACTTGACGTAAATGCTAAATAAAGATATATATTTACGTTCTTTTATATGGGAGAAGTGCGTAAACAACGGAAAGGACAGGGTAGGTTAACCTAACGTACATTGTATACAGCTGACAGAAAAACGAAGGAGTTATTTTAACAATTCCATCTCGTTGCTAATATAACTGTTTTGTTTGAATCAAATCAACTTGACATTCGGAAAAAAAATACCACAATTCGGTCTAATTAAACGATTTTTATCAAATAATAAAAATCGATATGCATAAATTGTTTGAGTTAGTGCATATAGGGAAAGCGATATCGGACCCGCGAACCAATGCCCTTGTGGTACGGTGTCTCTAGAGGCAAGAGGTTGGGTGTGAAGTTTAGTGGGTGAGACCACCGCTGAATCTTGGCAGTGGTGCCTACTCGGCGTCGGCATCGGGGCAGGCGGGGGACTGTGAAGCCACTCTCGAACGAGACCAGTAAGGTTTTACACATCCAGTCCAAGTAAAAAAAAAAGAGATAGCGGAATATTGCTGTCGTTCGCGTTGGAAATTTTAGTCAGTTCTACGTAAAAGTTGAGTTTTTATTTTTATTTGGGATACATTTCCTATTGATTCAACAACAAATTAAGCAATGTAAACGTTTTCCTGGCGACTCTGAAGGGTATTAGTTGAAAATCATTTTATATTACAAATTATTTTTCTGGTCGCTACCTTAGAAGCATGGGAATGATGAGTATGCACGCTATTGATAAATAAAGTTTCTGTGTTCCTGCAACAGCGCGTGCCCGAACTTTTATCGTCATAGTGAAAACATCGCCAGCATGTTTTTGATTTTTGAGATCCTTTTTTGAGAAATCTATCCTTAAAAGTTAAGTAAATCGTTTCCACGGTTGCTTTTTAGGAATTAGGGGGATGCCAAAATATAATATGTAAAATAAAATCAAGGTGTAAAAACTGCACCCTTTAAAATATTTAATAAGGATCAAAGGTAGAATAGGACCTTTCTCACTCCCCCCCCCCATTTTTTATGAGTTCGCGCAAACCATCTGATGTTTTCAACAAGCCAAGAACTAAGCCAAAATTTCTAAAAACAGATGAGAATAACGCTATAAATAAACACGTTGAGAATATGATTATATTTTACTAAATAGAAATATTATTAGAATGAAAATACTAATAAGGTGCGCGTGTCCATAAAAAATGGAGGAGGGGGTCCTATTGTATCATTCAGCCTTTAATAACATTATATTCTAAATAATTGTAAAAATTTATTAATAAGATTTTAAATCGCCTTTCGTCATTTTTGTGGTTATGATGTGAATGGTATAATGCGTAAATAAACCGACTTGCGCATTGTTTGTAATTATTAAGACATAATATCCACTTAAAAAAATTCTACGCTCTTTTCTTCTAAACTTTACTTGTAAAAAATAGAGGGGCATGGATGGTGAGAGTTGATTTTTCAGTGTCAAAACCAACGCTACGCATGCGCATATGATCATACAATTTTATTACCCGTATTTGCTCCTTGATCGAAATTATGATCTACCAATGGCCTTGGCAATATAATTTTTGTCCTTTTTTCACGTATTACACAAAATATTTATTTAAGAATTCAACCAAATTTGGAGACACGTTTGAAGCAGCTAAAATTATGGTGTGATTTAGTGATAAATTATTGTAAATTTAACAATATTTCATCATTTTCTGTTCAGGAAATATCTAAAACTTCTCTTTTCAACAATGCCGCACTTAAAAGTAGCGAATCAGAGAATAACCATAGGAAGTCTGAATACGGAAGGTATTATGCTAGTACTGGAGGAACTTGCAAGGTCTGGTAAATCATGCGATTTATACAAGGAAATCTTGAATGGAAATCAAATAAGAAACAGTGTTTGTTATATTTCCAATCGATCGATACAATTGGAAAATATATTCTTGATTGGGTAAAATATATTTATTTCACGTACAGGTGAATGCAACTGGAAATAACGGGACTGTTTTTACTATTTCTGAAATAAAACAGATTGAGCATGCGTCGTTTGGTAATATATTGTTGAATAATTTAAGATTTTGAGCATTTAGATGAGGAAATACTGATGAAATGTTTTAAATATTTAGAAAAAAATGAAAAGGCAGTTATATTTACATCATCTACTGGTTCAACAGGCATTAAAATTTTTTAAAAATATTATTTTCCAAACATTATTTTCCAAACATTATTTTTATATTCTTCTTTTTTAAAGTTTATAAAAAAATCATAAATACTATGTTGAAATGGAGGCCCATATCCGCGAGAAAACCTTTTTAACATTCGGACTCGAGAAGTGGCCATTGTTTTTGCTTTATTTTAATTTTTTAATGCGATGCGGAGGCTTTTTTTTATTTTAAAGGACGCAGTTTTTTTTCAAAATTGTTATGCTTAAAAATTTTGGCACAGATTTTAGAAGGAGATAGGATATCCCACATCTACCTGCGTCTGAAATTTCTAAAACTGAAATACAGAATAATCTCTAACAAAGGCAGGTGTTGACATAATGATAAGGATTTCTGTCTTATTTCTACCACTTATACTGCCGACGACTCTAGGCTACCTATCGAACCAATTTTCAGAATATTTCAGCTCAGTGTAAAAAGTCTCAGTTAGTGTTTTTTTCCCTAAAGTCCATTTTGACAGAATTATCTTGCGCAAAGCTCTTATTCAACCTGGATTATAAGCTTTTTAAAAAATTTTATAAGCGGCCACTATAAGTAGTAATATTATTATCGCAAAACGAACTCTTATAAATCTAACGGAATAATTCACCGTAAACTGTGGTGTTTTTTATTTTGAAACGGTGTGCGCGTGCTCGAGCACAAAATAACCGTGTATTGTATTGATCATTTGCACGTGCAATCACATGTAAATCGATCGAAAATTTCAATTAACTCAAACTTTGTGTATTGTATTCACAATATTATGGATGATATGGTCAATGACATAAATGTATACACGCAATCCAAAACATGCTGAAGGGTTTGATCATTTTTATTCAAAACAAAATCGTTTTTCAGATCGCATGAAAATAAAATTGCGTGTAATTAATTACCAAGTTGAAAGTCAAACACTATTTTTTGAAAACTAACTGAATTTTTAGTTCTATGTTGTACATGCCGAGACAGAACGAACTTTTTAAAACATCTCAAATATAAACAAAGTGTATCAATTTAAAGCATATTTTAAAAAGTTGTTATCAACGATTACGCCGGACTGGTTTCAACCGCACAGACTAAAAATAGGAGATGATTCTCTTATATATGAGAATAAACTAAGATCGTCAACTTCTCAACAAAAATCTTTAAATTATGGGTTATCTTATATGATTGGTGAATTAAACATAACTCAAGTTTTCTGATTAGTTTTTTTAAATAAAAATGAGTGTTTCTATTTTTTTCATCTCGGACTGGATGTGTAAAACTTTACTGGTCTCTTTAGAAAGGGGCTACCGTCCATCCAAACATGCTGCACCCTGTAAGCACGTCTGCCAAGATTAATGGCAGTCTGGAGTTCTGACCCATCAAACACCCCACCTAACTTCTTACCTCTAGAAACACCGTAACATAAGAGCATTGACTCAAGGGTCAAATTAACTTATGCTATTTTTCTTCGTATCCAACATTAAAAAAAAAAGTTTTTGATAAAAATATCTTTTCGACAGTGATTATAAAGGAACGAAATTTAATGGGTAATCACTTTTCAAAAATTAATTTAAAAAATACCAGTTTTTGGAAATATGTCGAGGATTAAATCAACAAATTCAATCCTACCATATGGGGTTAAGAGCGATAGAGCATTTATTTCGATAAGTCATTAAACCGCTTTAGTCTAAAAATTGGACACAAATTTTAATATCCTTACCCAAATATTATTGATTTTTTGTTATATTATTAACGAAGACTGTTGATATCCTAGTATTTTGATACACCGTATACACGGAAGAATAAAATTGTTCCATGCGAACCAATGCCATCAGGGTACGGCATCGTTAGAATGAAGAGATTGAGTAGATTATCCAGAGTTTCACACAAAGGCTGCTTTTAGCAGTTTTATCTTCCTTGTGCTGGCGGGGGGGGGGGGGGGGTTGAAAGGAACTAGTAAGGTT
The DNA here is from genome assembly GCA_009887335.1 of Henneguya salminicola. Lineage (NCBI taxonomy): Eukaryota > Metazoa > Cnidaria > Myxozoa > Bivalvulida > Myxobolidae > Henneguya > Henneguya salminicola. The sequence continues at coordinate 6,388 of SGJC01001324.1, forward strand.
TTGCACATTTAGTTTGTTAACAAAAACTAGAGTCATTCCCTGATTCAAATAAATAGAAATTATATCTAGTTCTATAATAATATGTTTCTTTTAATAGCAACGATATATATTTTGTTTCAAAATGGATCAAATAGACGCATGGGAAATTTATGGAATTTAACGGGAATTCGCAGATATTTGTATTAATCAAATTTAAATCTCCTACTTTTTATATTATTACGTGACCCATATTAATTTTCGAAAGGGACTATGTTTAAATAAGTATCATGATTTTGAGAGGGGGCTAGCGGAGTAGAATAGAGGTTTCATTGTTCTATTATGCTTTGGAGGAATATTTCGAGTAAGATATTAAAAATACTTGGTGGTTTTAGCCAGTGGTCGCCGCCCGTCTTAATTCAAGTTCCACTTGATTGATTTTTGTTTGTCTTGGGTCCCCGTTATATTTTATCAAGAGAAGAATTATTGGAAGTTTTTGGGATTTGATCACGGTTCACATTATAAAAAGAACTTGTGAAGATTGGAGATATAAAAAAAGGTAGCCATGATTCGTCTAAATGGAAGTTTCCTTTAATTGACTCGTAGTAATCAGAGAGAAAAAAAAATTAATTTTGGTGGAACTTGACTTATGTCTTGTTGTGACCTTAATTCATGGTTCAAACTTTGAAAATAGAAATTCCGTCATTAAAAGCACTTAAAAAAATCATAGTGGGATTCGAGCGAGACAGACAGAATTTTTTTAATATATTGTTAAATTAAATATATTAATTAAAAACAATCTAAATCCTTTCAAAATTAAAAATTAGCCGATGCCGCCATATTAGTTATATCTGCGCATACTCAGACGCGATTGAGCGTGACAGACAGACAGAATTGCTTTAATATATTATTAATATAATAATTAATTAAAAACAATCCAAATCATTACCAAATTAAAAGTGTGCAGAATCGTCGTTTATACATCACGCGCGCGCAGTTTAGCGTGACAGACAGACAAAATTGCTCTAATATATATATAATTACGTAACACTTTTTTTCATCGAATATGACATTTTTAATCAAAAATATAAATTAGAGAAGAGGTAGATTTGCAGTCAAGTTACTTACTTTTATCTCGAGAGAGAAATGAAATTTTAATTATTTTGCATAAATATATTGTTATGCATCCTAAAAACCTTTTCTGCCTTTCAATTCCATTCTCAAATTAACACTCTCTTAGCTTAAACAAATAGAAGTATGCTTTCAAAATAAATATGTAACGTAATACTTTGCATTGATCATTTTTGTAAAGGGTGGTTGATTTTAATGTTGTTCAATGCAGAAACAGTTTAAAACTAGTCAGTTAGAATGCGGAATAAGTTAAAACATAGAAAAACTAATAAGATACGCAATTTTTTTTATTTGTTGCCCTGGCGCAGCTTAATTCGTGAATACATTTTGACTTTTTTTCGATTTCTTGGATTGCAAAAAAATAGTTAGAAATCTTAATGTTTCTAGTTCTGCAGTAAACGTCACACATAGGGCATACCTCTAACATGCCGTAAATTACATTTTTTCGAGCAAGAAACAACATCTTCTACTTAATATAAAGGATATCACCATACTATTTTTGAGCATATTCTCGCGAGTTTTAGGTAAACGAAAATTTCATAACTAAAGTGATTATATGAAAAGTAATGTCGTTAATTGCACGAGGCGTCCGCTTTCTTCGATTGTATTGTGAGGTTGATTGCCGTGTCCTTATCCAGTTTTTTATTGCACTTTTGAAATATTTAATGATTATAAATATTTATTTTTAATTTCACGGTATTCTAGGAATTTTAATGGTCTTATAACCTGTATAAACCTAGCTTTTTTATATTCTTCAATGTTTACAGTCTTATTTTAAGGATTCTATCAACAAAGTACTTTCAAATTTGTATCGACAAAATTTTTTTGGGGTTATTTCATGATTTTAGACTTTTTAACAAACTACTTCTTACAAAAAATTATTAAAAAACTTTATGATCAATTGATTTTATCACACAAACTCACATTGATCCAAATATAATTTTTAATCTTGGCTTATATTTTAGATTTCAAACTAATTAAAGCTTAATTTTTTTATTTTCGAAACTATTTTCAAATAATCCTGTTTTTATCTTTATTCCGGACATTTATTTCGCCAATACGCATGCGGGTTAAATTAAATTTGTTGTTAAACCAAGTACTTTTCAGCCTTGGCCGTCTGACCTACAAGTAGGTCGAGGAATTTTTTAAAATGAGCCTGGAGATATCAAATGAAAATAGGTGGCATTAATAAACCATAATTCACACAAATTGCATTGCTTTATTTGTTAAGGAAAAAATCCACAAATTATTTTTATACAATTTAATAAAATCTTCGGTACTTGTTTGGTATTCCCCCCAGCATATGATTGGTTGATTTGAAGGTACTAAATCCATTAACCTTGAACATTTCGAACATTTAACTTCTTTGTGATTTTCGTTAAAATTATCGAAATCAACAAATTCCATTGGGCCCAAGGTTTAATTTTCATAATTAAAACGTTTTTATAATTAAACTATTAATTATCATTATTAATTATCATTATTAATTATCATTATTAATTAATTAATTTATTATTTATTTATTAACCCTTCAAATCAACCAATCATATGCTGGGGGGATACCAAACAAGAACCAAATCTTCTTAGAATCATATTTTTTTAAATTAAACTGTGGTTGAATGATACAATAGGACTCCCCATCCATTTTTGTGAGAGCACGCGCACATTGTTAGTATTTTCTTTCTCATAATATTTCTTAAAGTACAATTCTATTCTTACTGTGTTTAGTTATAACGTTATTCTGATTTATTTTTATAAAATTTGGCTCAGTTATTGGCGTGTTAGAAACATCAGAGTGTCTGCGCGTGCTCAGGGCACGGGGGTCCTATTCTACCTTTGATCCAAAACTTCTGTAAGATTAAATTTTTACAGAATTAGTTGTCTTCGGAATTTGGCCAAACAACTCCAACCCAGCAATAATTTCAAGCTGTACTTGCCATTTGCAAAATTTACGAAAGTTATCGAAATTAGCTCCAAAATTTAATCGAAATAATCCATCTCAATTGCAGAATACATATATTACTTTTTTATATCTTACTTTTTTAGAAAGACATTGATTTCATAATTTCTGTATAACTTGTATTAACAAAATGATTATATCATTAAAATTGTCATCATCCCATTCATTGCTCTTTGAAAAGTTTTTACAATTTTCCATTTTTTTTAAATTTCGGGTTAGTCGAGGGAAGATTTTTTGCTGAAAATGGTGTGCGCCAAGAGAAACAATATTTCTTTGCCTTTTTTTAAAAAGAGGAGACTTATACCTGAACGCTTAAACAAGGCAGAGAAGTTTAACTCAGGCATCTGATAGAGATACATCTTGAGGATAATAGACATTTGCCAGGTTAAATATTTTTTATCACATTTATTTTTGTAAAAAAAGCCTTTCTTTCGTTAAATACCTGTTATGTTTTCTATTTTGGGGAACAGGGAATTTTTTTCGACACGAGAAAAGGGGTCACAAAGAAAAACAAACTTGCGAGGCATTGATTTAAATCACGAAATACGTTAAGCTCAACAAATAAAAAGAATAATTTATCTCAAAATTATTTAAATTAGGAAGATAAAATAGGGGTTAGGTTACAGTTTTTGTTTCCCTCCAATAATACATTATTTTGCGCATGCCGGCAGTTATAATATTTTTATTAAAAAAAAGGCTCCTTTTAAATTGAAAAATGTAATATCACAATTTTTGTTGAAGGGTAAAATAGATTTAAGAACAATTACTTTGTTTTTAATTGCGCATGCGTAACAGTAATGGTAGATTTTGTGGTTTCGGGTGAACTTTTAGGTTCTCTTACTGATTACGTAAAAGGTGAAAATGCATATACTATTGGCAATCATATTTATTCATCAAAAGCTGGAATTGTAAATAAAAATATTGAACCTAATTTTACTAAAATTTCTGTGGAATCTCATGTAAATAAAAATTCATTTTTACATTATGAAACAATAAAAATAGGATGTTTAGTTATGTGTAGAGCAAAATCATTAAATGATATCCAATGCAAGGTAGATCAATTGAAATATAAAAGGTGGATATTATTTGTGTCAACGGAAAGCCTTTAATACGACCATATAAAGGTGTGATATACATAGAAAACATAAGAATTTCATTTAATAAAGATTTTACGAAAGCTTATCATTCCTTCAAACTTGGAGATATCATACTTGGTCGAGTTATTGGCGTTTTTGACAATCGATCAATTCGTGAACGAATTTTATTTCATGTAACTACGGCGGAAAAAGAATTAGGAGTAATTTTAGCCAGAAGTCCATGGGATAGTAAATCATTTCTCATTCCTTTTTCCTGGAAAGAAATGATATGTCCTGCAACCCATAAAAAAGAATTGCGCAAAGTAGCAAAAGTTATAATCACAGATGACTAAATAAAATATATTCTTTATTTTACTCAAAACTCAGTTTTCAAATATTATTTTTGTAAGAACAGAAATTCAATTTTTTTAATAAAAGCAATCATATAAATAATTTAATCTGTACACCAGGGTTTCTCAAAAAATGGTGGGGGTGCAGATTCTTATGGGTCCACGAGATTTAATCAAGATGGTCAATTTTTTCTTTTATTGGGTTACTTATTAAGAAATAATGCATATCAATTTGTCAGCTTCTTTTAAACATTTCTAAGTAATTGCTCTTCCTCGACGTAACGCTTTAGTTAGGGAGGGGGTGGTCAACAAATTTATTTTTTGTGGAACGTAATTTACGAACGATCGCTAATGTTTTTTTTGTCCAAGACTTAATATGTAAAAGTATTAATTTCGTTAAAGAGGAGCTTCACGGTTTCCTATATGGTCTACGCCATCTTCGAGGCTGGCATCACCCCCAAAATCGACAGTGGTGTACGACTCTGACCTACCAAACATCGGATCCTACCTTGTTCCTCTAGTTACGCCGTGTTACAGGGACAGTGGCTTGCGAAAATGCATCCCGATTTCCTGTTTGTAAAGTTTTAATACAAAAATTTATAAAAAATCCTTTTATTGTATTGTGATTTTTCAACATAAATATGTTATAATATTTTTAAAAATATCCACAAGCATATTTATTCAAATTATTGCAAAATAAACTTGAAAGAAAATCGTGCTTGACAGCACGAGTTAATAACTCCTAGCTAATACTTAAGCGTATTGTTGAATTCAGTTACAATTATTCTGTTTTTATATGTGTCTCTAATTTTACACATATATTTTTATGAGAAATCATGAATAACCGAAGGTTAAAAAAGAATGTCAGTGAAATAATGAAACTAACCACGGTAAACTAAGCATTTAATAACAAAGCAAATATCCAAAATAAATTGATTTAAAATTCTTAAATAATAATCAAATTCTAAAATATATTAAGAAATTTTTATCATAAGGTTTTACAATTACAATTTCACAAAATAATTACCAGTCATGTAGTTTAATTGCATTCAAATACTTTTCCCCGCGTCTTTAAAGCCTTTCAGATTACTCTGGAATTTTAACACAATGATTGTATTAAAAAAAATATTTTTGTTGCCACCTAAACGAATTTAAAAAATTTATTTATAACATAAAAAAAGGATGCTTTGATTACATTAAAAAAATAGTATCATTCTATATATCTTTGTTGATTGCCTTTTAAGAAAATCTCATAAATCAGCAAAATAATTGAATTTACAGACTTCTAAAATAAAGGAGTAAAACTTTGCGGAAGAAAACACTAAACAGTTAAGTTTAATTCCCTTGTCAAATTATACGATTAAACTTCGAATTGAGGATTTGAATATAAATAGCATGGAAACATGAATTGCTCGAGTTAATAGCAGTAAGTATTTGTATGCAAACAACGTAAGATATGAGAAAATACAAACATCCTTTCTTTTATTAAATTTGAAGGGGAAATATTTGAAGATATTTTTATATTTTGTCTTTTGCCCTTAATGTAGGATACATTAGACGAAAGTTTCTTTAACTATTTATAAGTTTATAATTTAAAATAATATTGAATAATCCCAAAACTTCTAATCGACTCCCTGGTCAAGAGCTTTGCCTTGTAATAAACCTTATGTTGTTCTCAACTAAAACCAATTTAAAAAAAAGGTCATATTCTCATAGACAGAGAAGCATTAGCTGAAAAAAAAATCAATGAAATTTTCGTTCATGTATTTGATATTAATAATAAAGTTTAAGCTAAAATTTGTTGGCAAAGATGAATCGTTTATAAAATGACTCATTTTATAAGAAATCAAATAATAATTATATGTTCAAACAATTGAAACATCTTGGTGTAGTTGGTAAAACCGCTTCCAACGACATCAATGAAGTTAAGCAACTATTGACTATGTCAAATTTTGGGTGGGTTTACTTAAAATAATATGCGGTCATTACTATTTTTAATAAAATAGAAACCTTTTTATGCCTACCAAAGCCCTTTATTGTACAGTGTGGGTATGATCTGCAAGGAACGTGAACTCCTGAGGCAAAAAGCATTCGTATTTCTTAGCTATCCCATTTTATAAAATAAGACAATAAATATTTTAATCATGATTGAAAAAATTCAATTCATAGTTTTATATATTATTTTAGCAACCAAATCAGGAAAAAACTCGATCAGACGCCTTTTTATTAATTTCGAATTTCACGATATAATCAAATGTAATAAAATGTCTTGTCGATTTTTTGCTCAATCCTTTTATAAGAAACCAAAATTTGAACTTTTTTTCATCGCCTGAAGTTTTGATATATGTTGATCTCAAAACACCAACTATCTAGTCTAGTTTTCCCAATATTAATTGATTTAAGGATAAATCATTTTGTAAAAAAGAATTTCGCTTCTTTAACTTTTTTTGAAATTGAAATACAGAACTAAATTAAAGGCAGAGTCTTATGTACAATTGTATGCCATTAAACGTACACCTTACATTAAGGAGCTTGGCTTTGGCGAAACAAAATCAGTTTTTTATTTGTAATTATAATTATATATTTATACCAATATTTGGTATATCAATTTTTATAAACTAATTAGCGAGTTATTCATAAATTACGCAAAACCAAAATCGAAAATAGCCTTTTTAGCCACTTTTATGTAATTGTTAGATTTTCTTAAGAAAAACTAACGTTTGAACCTCCCCCTGCTAAAATGTTACATAATTACTGAAGACAACCCAACTGAAAAAAAATCATATTAATATTATAGACTATTAATCGAATTAAGTCTCAAAATTCATGTTTTAAAAGCCAGTATACTTTGCATAAATTTTCGGAGATTAAATTGATATTTAGAATATAAAAAAGAATAATATTTTAAATTGGACAAAAAAATACCAATTACTATTTTAAATGACGAAAATTAATATTTCAAAAATTAAAAAAAATTTTGATTCACCGGCAATTGCTAAAAGCCCTAATTCCTTAAATGTTTTAATTTCAATTTTAATCGCACAAAACTGACGCAATTTTAATTAAAACGCCCTTAAATAAATAAGAAGGATTAATTTATAATTGTCCCTTTCTCACTAAAACAAAAACCAGAAGAGATTTTTAACCTAAAATTTG